>JBAMBJ010001688.1:0-29865 GCA_037043495.1 Drosophila recens
GAGAAAAATGAATTAAATTGAATTAGTGAATGAAACTCAAACTGTTTAAGCAGTGCACAAGCAGGTCAACAGCTGTGAACAGCGGCTAAAAAGCTTTGCATATTCTTTTTGCTATAATTTTTTTTATAGGAGTACTCATACTTTTTAACTATGCAACGTGGCTGGCAACGTCATAATGCGACTTGAGATTAGGGTCGGGATTGGAATTTAGATTTATGTGAGCTGTTCACGGCTTTGTCTAGCTGACAGTCAGGCAGTTAGGCACACAAAGTGCATAATTGGCAATGTGGCAACAGATTTATGCAGCCTGCAGCATCGTGTGGCAGAGCCGAGCAGAGCTGAGCAGAGCAGTTGACCCTTGTGTGATGGGCACTCATAATTAGCGCATTGCCACTTGTGCCTAATGAGCCTGTTAGACACGTCATGCAGGCAAACCGCAGTTGTCCGCTCATTCACGTTGCCCGCTTCGAGTTTCGAGTTGAAGTTGAATTTGGACCCACGCTCTTCTGGATGCCAATAAATATTAGATTTCATGTTCGGATGCGGCAGAACCCTTTTCGACTCGTTCGCCTCTGGCCACATTGAATGGAGAGTACTTGGCAATGGCAATTCATGCTGTCCACCATTTGTATTTATTAGACAGGGCGCCACGGGGCGTATGTGTAATATGCCATTATAAGCATTCCTAGCAAACATGACAAACTGTGGCTTGTCTCTCTCTCTCTCTCTCTCTGCTGGGTGTGGGTGCTGAAATGCATAAGACCCGGGTTAGGGGTATTCCAGGGCATTAGGGGCACTCAACTTGACTAGCAAACGGTTCTATTGAACCCCAAGCAAAAACATTATCATATCTTACAGGACAAAGCTCAGAATAGTTAGAAACCTCAGCTGCTTGTCTCGCTGTCGCGTCGTTGTCTGTTCCGCAGGAATCCAATAAAAAATAATGAAGCTCGAGTGCAACAATAACAATAGACAAAAAAAAAAAACAGAGAAAAATAGAAGCAGAGTGTGCCATAAAAAAAGAGGGAAACGCGACTGGGGAAATGCGAGTAAAAAATAAAGTTAAAACAATAGAAAGCTGCTGCGTCTGCTGCATATTTTGGCCCTTAAATAAATAGACTTTGCATATGGGAGTGTGTGCGAGTGTGTGTGTGTGTGTAAATGTTTATATGTGTGTGTGTAGTTTATGTATTTATCATGGCACTGGCACTCAATTTATTTACAAAACGAAACGTTCACTCACTGCTCCACAGAGCTGCCCCAATATCCCAGCAGTGCAACAAAACCGACATAAATTATTCAAATTAAGGTTGTTGTGACTCAAAGATACCCTCGAAAATAAAGCAGTTTATGTGAATTTCAATAATTAGAAGAACCTATTAAAATTAATATACAATTGAGGTTTTTATTATTGATAAAATAATATTTGTCACTTTTTTAAAAATAAATAAAATATGTATTTTGTAATTATTGTCAAAAAAAAAATGAAATGATTTTTTTCATGGACCGCAAAAAAGAGTTATGAGAAGCTAGATTAATTTTTATTTTAAATTTGTGTTTAAAAATTATAGAATAAAAGTTATTTCTCAATTTTTACTATGAAAATAAAAGTTATTTTTCAATTTTTAAAATAAAAATTATTTTTCATTTTTTATTTTAGCAATTGAAAAAAAAGTTTTTTTTAATTTTTATTATAAAAATTTAAAATAAAAATTATACAAAATTGAAAATTTTTATTGAAAATAAAAATTATTTTTCAATTTTTATAACAAAAATTGAAAATAAGAACTAATCTATTTAATAATTTATATTTTAAAAATTATAATCGTAACGGTCCCTGCATTAATTTAAGAATAACTAATCAATTAATGTCATATCTTCGATAAAATTATCCTTTATAAGAAACAAAGTTTTATTTTATTATTGTTAGATATAATTTTAATTAAAGTTTATTTATTGACCTTAAATTGACCTTTATTAATCATAAAAAAATGAATGATAAAACAAAATTTTCTTTTCTTTTTTGAAAAAGTTAAAAAAAAAATCATTTTTGATTGGGGCTTACTCTGTTCTTTATTTTTGCATTCTTTCTGCTGCTTCATTTAAAGGGTAGTCTGATTTCCATTTACACATTTTGCCCATTGAATAGCTAACTTCTTTTGGTCATGTCAGTAACGATGTCGACGTGTTGCGAGTTTTTTGCACTTGCTGCAGCTGCTGTGCAATCGATGTTGTTGCTGTTGTTCTCGTGTAATATTTATGCTTACAGACTCGCCGGACAACTACAGACAAGAATTACAGAGTACTAACACACTCACACACACACAGACAGATATAGATATAGATATAGATATAGATACATACACTCAATCGCACGTTTACTCAATGAACAAATAACATGTCAAGTTTCATTATAGTTCGCCCACAATTTAGACAACCCTCGAGCAGTTGTTGGTGTTGTTGATGGTGTTGTTGGCGCTGTCTCCGGTTAAACTAACTCTAGCTGCGATCCCCTCCAGCAACAACAGCAGCAGCAAGAACATTGCCTTTATCAGTCAACCTGCAACCGCTGCCAACGATTCCCATTCCCATTCTCAGTACCAGTTTCCATTTTCAGTTCCCTGTTCTCATTGAAGTCCAACGTTGTCTACCGACACTTTAGCATCAGTAAATGTCCCACTGTCCGCTGCAATCTATCTCTGTCTCCCTATATCGCCCTCTCTCTCCCCATCTCCCCCCTGCTCCCTCTTTATGCAAGTGTGTGTGCTAAAATGTCTGGCAATTTGGAATTTATGGCAGATACATGATTTGTATGATATGAGCGTAAGCAGTTTGCACTCACGTACTCGCATTCGTGCCAGACAAAGGGTTCGAACCATCGCACAGTGGACTAATTTGATTACTTAAGCTTAAATTAATCAAAATCCTCAATTTTATTGGACATTTTTTATCCAATTTTTGGTTTAACATTTAGCTTCAAGATTGAGATTTTCAATATTGAATTTTCAAAAATCAAATTAAGAAAAAAGCATTTTGCTTTAAAAATTATTTGAGCAAAATTATATCAAAATGTCATTTGGCTTGGTCATCGATTCAAAATTTATTTCGTTTTTAAAATTAAATTTTCTGAAATTTTTTTTTTTTTTTTTTTTTAAATCCCCGCGAGGCTGAAAATAGGGTTGGCTGCAGTGAAAACACTATTCAAGCCAGGTACTAAGATCAATGAGAGTATAAATATAGAACCTTTCGGCACGAGTTGAAAAACACCTTTTTTTTTTATTTTTTTATTTTATTTTACTTTTTTTTGTTAAGCTTGATATATTAGTTTTATTTGGAAATATATCGACAACTCGATTCATTTTATATTGATTCACAGTTTTGATTTACATCACTATGTTATATTACTTTTTATCTGCCCGAATTAGTTTTTAGAAAAAATGATTGGCAAAACTTAAATGTCTAATTGAGCCACTGTGCATAGTTGGGCTTGGAATTGGGGAGTCGCAAGTGGAGTGTCCGCAATTGGAGCCGTGGAAAAAGCTGTGCATTGTGTTTGTGTCCTCTGCCTGGGGCAACAACAACAGCGCGCATTTGTCTAGTGCTGATCGTTTAATTGTAATTCTTGTCCGCCATTGCCCCGGGGTTATCCAAGAACAAAGCCCTTTTTATGTTCTAGTCGCGCAGCTCATTTGAATTTGAATTTGAAATTGTGATTGTGTTGCTGTATATGTTTGAGTTGGAGTTATTGTTGCTGTTGTTGTGGGGCAGGTGCTGCCGTCGACATTAAAATTGGTTCATTTAATTCGCATGTTGCAAGTACACGCAATATTTGTATGCACATTTGAGGCAGACTGCGGCTGAAATATGCTCATTAAGTTGCAGCGGCTTTTGGCAAGGATGAAACAGGATGCAATCTGCCACTGGGAGCAGTTGTTGTTGTTGCTGCCATCGCATTATGCGCGCAAGCGTAAAACTTTCAATTATTTAAATTATACCACATGAACAATGCCACAAAAGCGTTTGCCACGCATATGCCACCAACAACAACAGCAGCAGCAGCAGCAACAACAGCAACAACAGCAACAGCTGCAGGTTGCCGTCTGGCGGATTGTTCGCAATGTTGTCGCTCTTTTTTGTTGCTGTTCTCTCGTCTGCCATGTTACAAAATTGCCGCAAGTTTAACGCATGTCGACACAGGCAGCTTCCATTTCCCTCCCCTTGCATATCCAGCTATCCATCTACCCACATAATTCATTCATAGCCAACGAGGCAAGAGGAGAAGGGGGGAAAATGGCGAGGCGTTGGGGCAGACATCGACCATGGGGAGTGGGAGGAGTGGGAGGAGATGAGTGATGGCTCGGAATATCGCGCATATCGACATCATTGTCATTGTGTAAGTGTCACTTCATCTCATCCAGCCTTCCGATTCCCTTGACTCCCTTAGAAATATTGCACATACGCCATGTACGCCATACGCCGTATTACGCGCTGTCATTCGAGTTATTGCCGGTCCAAAGCCCGTGAAGTGTGAACTGGTTTCCACTCGCTGCCTGTGTATTTCTGATCTCTGGTGACTGACAAGGCGGATGGCTGCTTAGTTATCATCGCATTGAATATGCAGGGGAAATGCAACAAAAGAGTGGAAATAGATACGAAGATACGAGTGCAGATGAAGATACATGAGATTGAGATGCGGAATGAATTGCGAGTAGGCTTAGAATTCTTTACTTTTCAAACTGAGATTGTATGTAAATAAATGGAAAGAAGACATATTGTTGTTCACAATACAAATATATTGTAGAAAAACTACTCAATTAAATATATTTTGTTACTAAATATTATTTTAAATGTAAATAATTTATAATGAATACAAAATGAGAGCATATTTTACAGACACAAAATATAAATTTAAAAATAATTCAGTGGAAAAAATCTACTTTTCGAACTGAGATTCAGAACACAGTAATAAGTTAAACAATTGCGATTTAATAACACAGTTTAAAGAAAGCTAAAATAATTTATTATTAATTATACAAAATAAATGGAAAGAAGAAATTAGCAATTAAGTTAAAATTTTAATAAGCTTTTATAACACAAGATTATTAAAACTTATTTCTTTCTGTATATTTAATAATATATTATTTAATCTGCCTTTAAAAGTAAAGGATAAAAAGTCATTTCAATACTTGAAACAAAAAAAAACAAATAAATAAATATTTTTTAAACAAGATACAATTTGAAGGCAGTTAAGCTTAAGCCAAACCTAAGTAAAATAAAAGCCGAATTAAACCATAACTCGTCGTCAATTCGAAATGTTCTTTTGTGCACTCTCCCATCGGTTACATCCTATTACGCTCCCCACTTATTTCGGCCATAAAAAAGGCTTACAAAACACACGCAAAAATGCCACACACGCGAGTTTACAGGCAGTGTGTGGCTCGTCAGCATAAAAAAGGCCAATAACAATGAGCTGAGGAATGGAGGAAGAGCAAAAAGTGGGGGAGGAAAAAAAGGAGGAAAGGGTTATTGCCATATCCACAGTCTGTCAGGCAGGCAACGAGCCAAGAAGATGCACAAACAGATACAGATACAGACAGCGATACAGATAAAGACACAGTTACAGTTACAGATACAGATACATATTAATATACACTCAGAATAAATATGTTATACATTTAAGATTCGAACTGTTTAATTATAATTATTAAAAATGGTGTTACAAAATATATTCAATATTAAGAAAAGCTTTCCACACTTAATCAAATTATTTGTTAATTAAGAAAAATACGTTTTATATTAAAAAAAAAGTCTATAAATATGACGTCGTCTTTTGCTATCTTTTTATGATATAAATGAAATTTTCTACTGAAATATCTTTTTGTTGAGTGTATATATCTATATGTATATCTTGCAGATACATTCTCGTATTATTTTCATTCATTGCTGCATTGCTCGCCCTCAACTTGTTTCATATTCGCATGAATTTACTTTGTATCACTTGTCACTTTTTTATTATCATTGCCCTTATGTTGTTGTTGTTTCGGTTGCTGTTGTTGTTGCTGCGGTTGTTGTTGTTGTTGCTGTGATTTTTTATGGCGCATCCGCATCCAGATTCCTCTACTGTTGCCATTGCCAGTTGTTATTATTATTATTATATCATTCTTCATCAGCTTGATTTCCATTCATTGTTGTATTCATAAGGCGCACAAATATAACACACACACACATATACCATATACATGTATATGTATTTGTATATACACTTTTTCCATTATTTGTTTGCTGCCGTCGCAGCTGTTGAAGGGATTAATTTCTTGATTTACCCCTGGTGCCAGATACTCGTATTCTCAACATGCCACATCAAGCTGCCACACACACACACAGTAGGTGCGGAGGATGCTTTTGTTCTTTGCCGTTGCCGCCGTTGTTGTGCCCCCCCTCCACCGCTCGTTGTCACTGGCAACAGTTGCCTGCAGCCTCCCTCCCTCTTCACTTCTTTTAGAGCTCTATTTATCTGCGGCTTTTAGCTTTATATTTTCTCTTTTTCTCAGCATTCGATGCAATTGCGTGGAAACGTATTGAAAGTAAGTGAGTCGCCTCTTCTCTGTCTTCCCTCTCTCTTCCCCCTCTCTTCCCTCTCTCTCTGCCTTTTCATCACGCTTTCAATCGTCGCATCCAGTTTGGAATTATGCTAATGTCAGGAGTCTCTCTCCGTCAATTTCACATCAGTAAAAGCGTATTAAATTCTTGTCAAATACTTTTTTATTGTGCAGGGCCTTCAATCCAAAACTCTTACTCGAATATTATTATCTGTGCGCTGTCATATTGTTGATGAAATTGTTTTAAATTTCTCCTTTGTTTGCCATCTACTCGTATTGTTTTTCCAGTTGCGTGTTAATCCGACACATTTGTTTTTATTTCTATTGCTCTTCTTGTTGTTCTTTAATTTCTTTTTGGATTATCCACAGGGCATCAATTTAGTCGAATATTTGTGTACTATTTGCTAACAAAACAGATGAGGGGGAATATGATTTAAAAGATATAAATGCGATTATAGAGATACAACTGGCTGTAAAAGTGCTTAAAGTTTAGATTTAAGTAAAAAGTATCTTTAAGGTGTTCTCACACTCTTTTCAACGAGTTGCAAACTTTTCACTTTTTGGGTTGTCCTGTTGTCAGGCTAAAAAGCAGCAGCTTAAGCCTTTTGCCAATTACTTAAACATAAGCAACGCTTGGGGATTTACAAGTGTTTTTTCCGGCTACCAGTTTTTCCTTCCTTTTGCCCTTTTTCCTTTTCCCTTTCTCCTTATCTCTTTTCATAGTCATCGCAGCTAAGGGATGTCCGCTTTATTAAAGTGAGCTGTTCTCCAGTTGATCGTTTGGGATTTATTTTTATTTTATTTTGTCTTTGGCATTTTTCTATTCTTTTTTTTTCGTCTTGTTGACGGGTGCTAACATTAAGATTAAGTTTAGTTTGCAATACGCAAAGTTCTTTACATTTTCAAAATTACTACAAGTGATTTACTTTGAGTTTGTTGTTTACCTGGCAACTCTGCTTTTTTTTAAGAAACTCGGCTGCTTAAAGCTGCATATGAAACTAATTTGGCTTGACGAAGTGCGAGTTTTCGTTTTAGCTCAAAGCCAATTCTAAAGCTCAAATGAGTCGCCTGTCCGTCAGGGGAATTAAAACAAAGTGGTTGAGAAATGGCCTAATTGTCTGTAGCCAAATGACTTTTGACAGCCGCATTGTGGCTTTCATGAAATGCCTTTTGGCTTTTTTGGCTGGAAAATAAGCGAAAAATTGCTGGCATATTTTATTATCAGCTTAAACGTTGCTGATTTTTGCAAATTCCCCAACGGACTATTAAATTGTCATATTACGCATTGTAAAATGCCATTTAAATAATTCAAATTAAAATGCGAATAAAAAATAATTTATAAACAATATAGCCAGAATTATTATGCATGCGGTTGGGACTTGCATAAATCAAAGCGTAAATAGTTATAAATTGTATAATTTGCATTGAAAATCACAAAAATTAAAAACAAATAAAATTAAAGGAAAAAACAGATTGAAAAAATAATGAAAGCAAACAATTTCGCCAAATGAAAAATATTCGCACACAAATGAAATGTCAAATAAATGTGAAGCTAATTTGTCAGTTTGTTGTTTGTACAAATGTCAGACGTCATGGGGTCGGAGTCGGGCTAAAAGTATAGACGCCATCAATCAATTTCAAATTGAATCGATTTCAGTGAATGCATCGCAATTCGCAATTAACTGACTAGTGTATTCTTTAAATGGTAGGCCAATTACCTGTTATATTTATGGCTCAAAACCGCACACATTTGTCGGGCGTTGCTTGTTAACATGTGTAATTGTCAGCGGAGGCGTCAGAGGCGTGACAATATAACTGTTAATTAATTGCAGTGCAACAGCCCGCAAAGTACAGTGGAAAAAAAGGTTAGATTATAACATATGTACCTGTTAAATTTCGATTAGAATTACTAATCAATTAGATTATCTTTGGAAATAATCGTAGTGACTGTTTAATTCACTGTTGAAAAATTTGTGATTTTTTAATGATTACGATTATTAAAAATCCAAAAAAAATCTTAAATTATAACAATTATTTAAAAATAAATAATCAAAAATAATCATTTTGTATTTCGGATTATTTTTGATTTTTTCTGATAATTTCTGATTATTTTTGATTTTTTTTGATTATTTATGACTATTTGGTAAAAAACCAAATTATTTAAAATTTGAACAATCAAAGTAGCCAAAGCTTTTGATGGCTATTTTGATTGTGAAAATTTAAAATATTTTGGTCTTTTACCAAATTGTAATAAATAATCTAAAAAAAATCTTAAATAATCAAAAATAAACAGAAAATATCAAAAATAATCCGAAATACACAAAAAAATTATTTTAGAATTTTTCTGATTATGTTTGAATAATTTCAATAGTTTTAGATTTTTTATATATTTTGTAATCATAATCATTAAATAATTGGAAAAATCCGAAAATACTCGACATTTTTTCATTAGTTCGACTTTAAAACAAAAGTAATCTAATGATAATGATTACTAATCATTATTTAACAGGTATTACATTAATTAAAATACTCGAAAGTAACAAACAGATAGACGATTCATATATTTTTTTTTTCAATTTGCAATTCAAATACTCGTAAATTGTTTCGTTTGTAATTAATAATTTTAATTAATTAATGTATCGATAGGACCCTTGAAGTATAGATTAGGAAAAACCCTTATCGGAAATTTACAAATTTGAAAGCTTATATATATTTTTACACCACTGTGCAAAGGGGCGTTTGCACCTGTTGATGTTGGGGACTCAACAAATTAAGCGTGCCCAATGCATCAATGCATCATTAGAAAAATTCATCACGGGATCAAACTGTCAGCACACTAACACACTAACACACACACATACACATACAGCTTGTCACACACGCAATGCAGATAAATCGCACAGCCAATGAAACAACGTTGACAACAACGCATAGAATAAAGTGGGGAGAGTGGAGTGAGAAGTGAAGTAAATGCGAGGGAAGGGGGTGAGAGAGGGAGGTCTGTCCCAGCTGATTAGCTGACTAACTGAATTTATGGTTGTCATTTAATTAGGCAAAAGCCAAAGCTTAAGCTGCTCACGAGGCCAACAAATCGATGTGTTGCATGCAACAAACGGATTCACTAATGCAACAGATTTGTCAGCCACTTTGTTGCCAGGCCACAACAGAGAGACAGAGACAGAGACACAGAGGATAATCCCAGTCGTAAGTGGCACACACACACAGCCCACACACACTCCCACATACACACAAAATACATTTGCAGTTGTCATTTGTCTGTGTGTGTGCGGATTGCCAGAGTTTGTCTTGCGCAAATTTAACATGACATCAAAACTAAAGATAAACCAAAGCACATTCAACGCACACTTAACATATGTGCACGTCTGTCTATCTGTCTGTCTGTCTGTCTGTGTGTCTGTGTGTCAGAGTAAATTGTTGTTGTATGGACAAGATATACATAGTTATTAAAAGTATGCCATAATTCTGTCTCAAGATAATCACAGCGAGAGGCAACCAATTTTGGCCCACAACACAACAAACAATAGTGTAATTGATGCATAGATAGATAGAGTCACTAAATAATTACATGCTGATTGAGAATGGGAGCTACTTGGTGACCCTAACTCAATTAGGCTCTGGTTTTGTGCTCACTCAAGTGAACTAATTAACCAAATGTGTACCAGGATTGTGAATATTGCAGTCGCATTGACAAACCGGGCCTATTATGATTTAACAGCAAACAGGATCAACTGCAATTTGCTTAAGAGTATAAGTTAGTTATTTATTTAATTATTAATTCCCTCAAAAAATTAAAATCCATAATATTAAGTAGACTATAAAATTATTACAAATATTGTATATTATAATATCAGCAAATACGATTTATTTAATAATATTCAAAAGTCATATATGTATATATAATATTTTGAAGTTAAAATTATCTGACGATTTAAAATGATCAATTAAAAGTTGATACTTCATTTTAAACTAAAAACTGAATAAATACACAATATATGAATTTAAAAAGTGGTAATGAGCTGGGGGTATTTAAAAATATAAATAATTTATATCTGATAGAAAGATAGAGATTTATAGCCTTAAGATATAAAATGTCTTGTGAAATCTTCATGATTTATTCTCAATAATTGTCGCCGTAGCGACAATTCACGTCCTTAAACAAGTTTGCTTAATGAGCTCTCCTAAATCACTGTGAACTGAACCTCAACCTGTTTGACCAGATGTCGCAGGTTTCGCAGTAGCTGCCGAGAGGCAACTGGCAAATGCCAACAGATGCATAAACATGGATTTTCTCGAAGTAACAGCAGTTGCTCTGCATTTACAACATTACGTATACGCACTGGAGTACCTAGAAGTGTGTGTGTGTGTGTGTTAGCTGACAAGTGTGCAGCAACTGCGAGTAAAACAGTAGCAACAACTTGAGACGAAGGACACGTACCGTTAGCGAAATAGGATAGAGACTTTAGTAACGACGTGTATTATATTCCGCGAGGGTGGGATGAAAAGAATCCATAGCTGTTAAATTTCGATAAGAATTACTAATTAATTAGATTATTTTTGGAAATAATCGTAGTGACTATATAATTCACTGTTGAAATATTTGTGATTATATAATGATAACGGTTACAAAACATCAAAAATAATCTAAAAAATCAAAAATAATCTTTCTGATTATTTCGGATTATTTTTGATTATTATGATTATTTAGGCTTCTTTGATTGTGAAAATTTAAAATAATTTGATTTTTCCTAAATAGTCGTAAATAATCAGAAATAATCCAAAATAATTCGAAAAAAATCAAAAATAATCCGAATACTCAAAAAGATTATTTTTGATTTTTTCTGATTATTTTTGAATAATTACAATAATTTTATTTTAATTTTTTGTAATCGTAATCATTATATAATTGCGCAAAACCGAAAATAATCGAATTTAGCTCGACTTTAAAACAAAAATAATCTTATTACTAATGATTTTGATTACTAACCATTGTTTAAAAGATATTCTTGTAACCCCAATTCAACTATTTTTCTCCCGATCAAAAAAGTTGTACTTCTTGCAAGTTATTCGTCAATAAATTACATTATCCAATAAAACTATAATTTGATTAAAAAACTTGTGCTTACCAATGACTTATCAGCCCACCCTCGTACATTAAGTATCGTATATCACAAGAGAAAACAAAACGAACAGAGACAAAGCGAGAATAAACAAGAGATGGCAGCAACAAGGGCAAGGACAAGGACAAAGATGCAAACTGCAAGAGTTTTTAGTCATTTCAAGGCAGACAGAAGCTGTAGAGTTTCTGCTTGTACTTTATCCAACAGTTGCTTTTGTTATACACATTGATGTTGTTGCTGTTATCCTTGACATAGCAAAATGCACTTATTGAAAATACGCATTGCCAGACGAATAGATGAAATAGCAACAGCTGACAACAAAAGCATCTAAACAAATGTCCTTGCTTTGATAAACTTTTTGGGGAAATGAAGAACAAGAAAGTTGCCTCGTATTGAGCGTAAAAGAAATGCTCTTCCTTTTGTTTCACGCAGAGTTTTCCATTTTCCATAGCAAGCTCTTTTCTATTTTCCATTTAACATTTTGCCTGGCAGTGCGTTTTAGACAACAGACAACAGACAACGATGACGACGAGTGAGTTAAAAGTTTGCCATCAATGTTTGCATTTGGAGTTTTGCTTTCGCTGCCAGTTTTCCACAGTCTTCGCACAGCCAGCGAGCTTAAGCTGAGACGGCCTTGTCAGGATGTCGTTGCCAGGCGACTCGTGTTGCATGCAACACAGCTGCAACACTGAAGTTGCCTCTTTCAGTCAGCTGACAGTCAAGTAGATGCACACAGATACACACAGATACAAGCATGTCGAGTAGAAGATACTTTTGGGCGCGGCTAATGAAAACTCGGAAGCATCTTGAGGGATTAAATTCATTTGAGTGAGATGCCTGCTTAAACAAAGTTTTGCTTCACTGACTAAAAACTTTGTTCATAAGTCAAAGATCAGCGTTATTTACGCACATATAACTTTACCCACACACATACACACACGCACACACACTTGAAATTATTTAGAGTGGGGCAGAAATCGAACTATGTTACAGCAATCAGTTTGGCAAAGTGCAAACAATATGCTTGGCAATTTAAAAAAAGGAAATGGGAAAAGGGAAACTCAGCCCAAAATAGAATCCTTAGCTTAATGTGCTGATTTGCCGCTTGACTGCGTTGCTCGATTGGCATTCAATTGACGAGACAAACATATCCGACCAGATGTAGATATCGATATCTACAGGAATACTATCTAGCAAGTTTAAAAAATGTTTAGATACAACATATTAAAACAAAAGTTAGAAACACTACACAGCTTGCAAAAATGTAATAAAAAAGTTAAAAGTTGCAGAAGTTTTAATAAAATTATTTTGGGCTTTTCATATTATTTAAAAATTTGATTAAGTTTCAGTAATCTAAAAATGGAACCAGAAATAATATATATATAATGTTTTAGCATATATCTAGAATCATTAAAAATGTTTACCTACTTAATTTATTACTGTGAAAAGATATCAAAAATTGAATAAAAATTTTCATATCCTTGCCTTTTTTCGATGTTTTTATAATTCCATCTTTTGAAATATAAAGTATAGATTTAGCTCATTAAGGGCATCTCTAGAGATTCCCATACGACTCGTCTTATGTTTGTATTAAGCTAATGCTTTTCTTTGATTAACCTTGGTTGTTTTTAGTTTCAAATAGTTTTGGCAGACAACTCGTATTTGACGAAGTTTTCAAATTACCGAAGTCTCCATGGAGAATTCCTGGCAATCCCAAGTGCGGCGGCAAAGTTGGATAATGGTAACTAGCACTCAGACCAGGATTTGTTCCATCTTTAGCAGAGTCAATTGCCTTGACTACTCTCTCTCTCTCACTCTCTCTCTTTCTATCTCTGTCTGTGAGCTTATCTCACTGTTTGTCAACTTGTTTGCCTCTTGTTTGTTGTACGTGTTGTTGTGGTGTTGTACGCACGTAAACGATTCCGAGTATTTATTACGCGTACAACTTGACATAATTCCTTTTTCCGCTCTGCCAGTTGAGTCAAGGCTCGAGTTGGAGACAAGACTAGCTACCTCCTGCCCTCCTCCTCCGATCTCTGCTTCTTTATCAACTGAGGGGATGAGCTAATGCAGCAGTTGAACTAATGTTGACACGGCCACAACAACAGCAGCAGCCGAGGCATCCACAGTATTCAGGATAAATGCTACTTTAGTCTACGACTAACACTCCATAAGAAGGCAACGGGAAGAAGTTGAGGCTGACATCGATATGGATTTATGGGTAGAATGTGTGTGCGACTTGCATCACGCGCTCATTGAGCTCCTTCAATTGCCATCATCATCGTTATTATCAACAGAGTTGCGTATTATCCCCATTAACAGCAACGAGTGCGACACTAAATAAAAATAAAACAAGTCGGAATGTTTGCAATCGAGTCAGTTCGACTGTGAGAGACCTTGTAAGCAAAGAAAAATAAAAATAAAAATGATTCAAATAATATTAAAAAAACAAAAGCAACTGGATCTGCTTAGGATGCCTACACTTAAAATAAAGTTAAGCTAAAATCAGCTAAACTAAAATTGATTTTGCTTATTTAACCGCTTTAAAATGCCTTTTAAATTAGATGGGCTTCATTCCTAGCGAAGAACTGAAAACTCCCTCCATTCTGGATAAATTTTGCATTGTAAAAACTTACTCTTAAAAAATTAATTTATCGAAGTACTTTCTGATTTTAAAGAATTTTGTATTACTATTAATATTTCTACAATTATATTAACAATTATACGTATATGAATATTCGATACATTTTTTTTTTAGTGTAAGTTTTTAAAATGTAAAATATATATACATATTCTTAAAATTAAGAGCAAAAATTGCTGGTTCTAGACAAGAATAAATATAATTTAAAAACTCACTAAAGAGTCCCGTGCCCTGTTAACTTAACTTAAAAGACCCTTTTGAACTTGTCAAGTACAGGGTCTTACTAGTTTGACTTAACAACTTTATCAGAGCAAAGCGCGTACTTAGTTTGCCACACAACTATGTGTGAGTGTGTGTCATACAATGGGATTTCTTGGCACATTAGCGCAGTAATAATAACAACAACAGCTACAACAACAACTAAGAACAGCAACAAAGAACAACAAATAGCATTAGAGCTGGCAACAAACTGTGCGTTAAAACAGCGACAACCATCGACGCCATCAACGCGAAAATAATACGGCAAATGCGGCATTAATGGCAACAAAGCTGGAAAATGAGAAGGGGCGGAAAGGAAAACTGGTAAAGAAGCAGAAGCAGGCAAAACGATATTATGATTATGATTATTATGCTGTTGTTGTTATTATTAGATTAAGCGCAATTTTCACTTCTTTTCACAATTTTCTTTTCTTCTTTGCTGTTCTGTTCTATCGTTGCCCCATTTGCCTCTAATGCCTGCTTCCTATGCCATTGTTAACTTGACGCTTTTGGTAGCTCGACACTTCCGTTTGGCTTTGGCTTGCAACACTTGACGCCTCCGTCAGTTGGCCAAGTTAGCAAGCTACCAAGTTATCCAAGAATAGACCCAAAGCGACAATGTGGCAACCAGGCAGCGAAGAGAAGGCAAAAACGTCCATTGTTTCAAGTTGTGTCGGCGTCTTAGCCACGCTTAATTGGTTAGCTTTTATTACTTGGCCAAGTGAGGCACAGTGGGCGCAACTAGAATTTTGCCTAAGTAGCACAGTGGTTAAAGATGATGTATAATTAGTAGATTGTTGCTGCTTTTGTACATAAATGTAATTTTATTGCATTTTATAAACACAAATAAAAATAAAAAAAATAATTTAAAAAAAAATATTATTTCAAGTCATTTTAAAAATCTTGTTTTTTTATTTTTTTTTATTGTAGCTGTTAGTTATATACAGTTTTTCCAGCAGTTGTGCACTTAAAGTAATTTTATATTTAAAAAAACTATAAAATATTTTGAAACATCTAAAAAAGACTGTTATGAATTTTAGTTAATAATTTTTAAAATAAGTTTTCTTTTGTTAATTTGTGTCAAATTCAGGATATTATTTTGTGTGGTTTAGTTGGTTTATTAAAACTTTTAATACAATGAATATATGAATCGAATATAATTTGGAATATAATTTAATTTTTAAATTGATGCATTTGCATTATTTTTTTTCAACCGATTCTTTTTTTTGGTTACCAAATATTCCAATGATATCCGATCAGAAGTGGTAAAATTCAAAGCCAAAGTGGCACCTTTCTTTACTCCATTGAGTTATCCTCCTGCTCCCAAGAGACGAAACGATACGGGACAAGAAACGAAAATCTTTTTTTAATTAAATGAGCTGCCTGCATTAGAGGGGCGTCTCTCTTGGCCTGGAGTCATGCTGGCTGGCCGTTGGATCCAATGTTGGATTTTCGACTGCCTGTGGCTGCTCACATCGCACCTACACAATTTGCCACACCCACCTAGATGGAGCTAGGGAAAAGGGAGTGGGGGGGGGACGCGTGCCGCCCCTTTTATCACTTTGGTAGTTTGTGGCGCCATTTTGGCGCGAAATGAATTTAAATTGTTTGGAGAGAGAGTTGCGACGTTTCCTGCATTAAAGGCAGCTTCCTTTGCTTTGGGCCCTTTTTCTGTTTCTTGTTTTTTGTTTTTACATTACATTTCTCATTCTCATTCTATTGCACCTTTTGCGAGAGCAGCTAGAAACGGAATTACTTAATTACAACAATTATTAAACAGCAGCCGAAAGGTCTGCGTAGTCTCTACAAAGAAGAAAAAACAAAAGCAGGGCAAAAAAGAAAATAAAGAAAAACGAAATTAGAGAAAAGTATGGTGAAAACGGCGCGTGTTTCCTGTTGCTTTTGTTGTAGTAAATGTTGTTGTGTATTTTGTGTTTTGTGTTTCTCTGTTTTTTGTTGTTATCATGCTCGTTGTTGGCTGTTATTTTAATTAAATATTTTCACACCTACTTCATTTGAGCTTGGTAGCAGGAAAAACAGTTCTTTCACTTGGACTGACGTCTTTTTGCTGTTGCTTTGGCTTTTCTTTTATGTAGGTGTTAATTTCCTGTCGCCAGGCAAGAACAACAGCAACAACAGTAACAACAAAGCCCAACAAACATGCATTCTAAATGTCGGCTCTAATAAGAATAATTGCCAGGACTAACTATAAAGCACGATGCCTGCAATTTTATGCGCCGTAAAATTGCATGCGAAATAATTGAAAAGCATCGAGAGTCGCGTCGTGTTGAATTTTGTCCTGTTTCTTCGTCCTGTTGCGTCTTCGCCCATAAAAGACAAAGTTTTCCACAGCGCTAGAATAATAGCAGCCAAAAGTGGTTATAAATATTTTGTGCACAGCTTCTGCTGCCCGGTTGTCCTGTGTCCTCTGTCCTCCGTCCTTTGCCCTCTGGCCCCTCTTTGCACCCTGTCGACGACAAAATGCAGCGAAAGCCATTTTTCAGCTAAATGAATTTGCACAAGTTGCGAGAAAACTGCGCAAAAAACGCTCAAAAAAGCGTAACTTGGGAAGCAACAAGAAGTGCCACTGTTGCACAGTGGGAAAGAAGGCTTAGTAAGCTTTTAAAATTAAATAAATGGTTTTATGAAAGTTAAAATAATACTTATTTAATTCTTTATCTGTTCTGGAAATAAACTCGAAAATGATTCAAAAAAACAATTTTGCACTGCCTTTTTGACAATTTAAAAATTTCTTTGTAATTTTTAAGTGCGGCATCTGAAAAAATTTTAGGAAATCTCACCTGTCTAAATATGAATATTAATGTGTAAAACAAATTATCAATTTAATTTTGTAAATAAATTTTTGTGTGGGAGCAAAGTATTTATATTTATATGCTAAATAGATTAGAAAATGTAATCTTATTCAAGAGTTATCCATTTAAATTTATATAAGCTAGATAGTGAATTTTTCCCACAGTACATTGTGAGGTTGGGAAGACTCTAAAATCGCCGTGTCATCGGACGGTGGCTGCGGTCAGCTGCAAAGTTCAATGCGCAACTAATGAGGCGGCAGCTGTTGACCCTTGAACGCAATTCGGACTTTGTCTTGTTTGCCTTATTACTTTACAAAAACTTTGACCAAGAAAATTTCATTTCAATTGCAGGTCCTCCCGGTCCACCCGGACCGCCTGGCAAGCGAGGGAAGCGCGGCAAGAAGGGCGAGGCAGGAGACAAGGGCGAAGCGGTAAGTAGCTAAAAAAGAGAAAAGTCCAATTGCAATGCTTGACTTGATGACTTGACTTTCCAGGGCCTCAACGGCATCAGCGGGGAGAAGGGCGCCGCTGGCAAGCCCGGCGATAAGGGCCAAAAGGGCGACACCGGCCATCCAGGCGTGGACGTCTTCCAAACAGTCAAGGTAAGTCGAAACAGTTCGAGCCAGTTCGAGGCTCATGAGCTGCTGCAAATCTGCACATTAAACTCCAAAAGTCGAAAGTGTAAACTTGAAACTTTTTTTCAAAATTTTGTTCATAAAAATTAAAATGAAATTAAAACTTTTTTCCGAATTTTATAAAAAAAAAAAAAAAAATTTAACTGAAATGAAAATCTGCCTATCAAAAATGTACTGCCTTAAAAAAAAAAAAAAATAAATTTCTAAACAAACTTACGCTAAGAAAATAACTGAATAAAATGCTATCTAAAAGAAAATTAAAATCTGGAAAATAATAAATAGATTTCTAATCAACATTTAATCAAAAATAAAAATTTTTAATTTAAATAAAAATCGACATAACATTAATTTTAAATTTTTAAAAATTAAAAAGGAAAAAAATGTAAATGAACAATAACTTAAAATCTTTAAATGAAAACTAAATTTCTAATCAAAACCTTTGTAAAAAAAAGATGAAAATTATAATGAAATTATGCCTAGCAATAACTAAAAATTTTTTAAATAACAATTAATCTTCTAATCAATATTTTGTTAAAAAAAAATTAAAACTTAAATGAAAATCTTGCGCTGCTTTTCCCGCCGCACTTTCCCACTCACTCGCAGGGCCTCAAGAGATCGGTGACAACGCTGCATGGCGGCACGTTGGGCTATGCGGAAATTGTTGCTGTTAAGGTATTTGAGCCATAAATATGTTTCAACTGTTGTACACTCTACATGACAGACAGACAGACAGTTCCCTCTTTCCCTATCCCTCTTCACACACTCTGCTTCTTTTATGGCCATTTCTCAAGGCAAAAATGCAGTTGGACAGACAGAGAGCTGCAAATATTTGCAACTTGTTGTGTGTCTTCTGCACTTGTCCTTCGTTCTGGTCACAATTCTAGTTGTAGTTGTAGTTGTTGTTGCTGTAGTTGTTGTAGTTGTATTTTGTCGTTGTTTATTATCCTGGTCATTGTTGTTCGTAATGCTTTTAACTTGGCTCAGCTCTTTGGTTTAAGCTTCACCATAAATTTCTTGCTACTTTTTGCATACTTTCTGCTTAGTCACTTTGCTCTGTTCCATTGAAGGAACATACCAGGATATAACACTCCCCTTTCTTCCCCTTACCACATTCCTTTAATCCTTGTACAATTTTAAATGTCATTTGGTTATTTCCTGTAGAAATTTTTATCATTGGTTTAATGGAAATTTATGTAGTTTGCAATTTGCTGTTCAGGTTGGAAAATCTAAAATCTTTAAAGAATTTGCTTTTTTTAGCTGGTCGTTGGCTTTTCATTTGGTTAATTTGATTAATAATAATACAATTTTTTTTACCTACTTTGAAAATTAATTGCTTTGCAGCAGCTAAGTATGTAATTTAATTTGAATTCATTTTTTAATTTCTAATTTATTTCTTAACCAATTTAATTTTCTATTTTTTTTTTTTTGTAATTTCATTTAATCCTTTAATGTATATTTATGGGTTGTAAGGACTTGCAAGAAGCGGGCGTTAACGTCTCCGCTTCCACGGTCATACAGCTGAAGGTAAGTTTTTCGGGTTATGGCTTAAACTATTCTAATTTCTACCATAATTATAATATTTTCAATTCCACGTTGCATGTTTCTGTTGTGGTCTTGTCTTTGTTTGTTGCACGTGCCTCTCTCCATTTAGTTGGAAAAAACTGTGTAGATTTTCTGCTGCTAATAATGATATTCTTCAATCATCTAGGGCGAACCTGGTGAGCCTGGACCGCCAGGACCACCAGGCGAAGCGGGATCACCTGGCGTGCCGGGCCAGCACGGACCACCCGGCGAAACAGGACCTCAAGGCATACAGGGCGAGGCTGGGCAACCGGGACCGATTGGACCGCCTGGCGTGGCGGGCGCACCTGGCACAAAGGTGAGTGAATCATGACGAGAATGTGAAAGAAAACAGAAACGATAATAAAACACACAAAGAGAGAGGGAGCGAAAGCGAGAGGGAGAGATTGAAAGCGATTCATAAGTAAAACAGAGATGTCACAAGGATTAATGCACTATTTGTATCTGTTGGATAAACATTGTGACGTTTTAAGTGACTCGTCGTCATCCCGTATCGGTGTATGTGTACGAGTGTGTGTGTGTGGAGTGTCCACACATGTGTGTGTCAGTGCTGTCTACTTGGCCTTTACGGATAGATCTGTCCTTCTAAAAACTACTTTAGCCGGAAATAAAATCAAACTTCCTGTAACCGAAAACTTATGTTCTGTTTAAAAAAAATATATCTGACTTTGGTAAATTTCGTAAATATTAAAACACAAAAGATAGAAAAGATCCATAAAAAAAAAAAAAAAAAAAATTTAAAATAGTTTTATGTGTTATTTTATTAAAAATTACATTTGATTTTTATGAAATTTGTATGAAACATTTAAACACTAAAGATAAAAAAGATCCATTTTTTTTTTAAATATAAAATAATTTAAAATAGTTTTAAATTTTATTATATTATAAATTACATTTGATATTTATAAAATTCAATAAAGTGTCATATGTGATTAAAGTTAACCTTGTTTCTTTTAATAAAAATCATAGATAATTCAATCGAAATTAAATTCAATTGAACAATTAATTTTTAATTTTTTTTATTTTTTGGACCATTTATCCTGTTTTTTTTTTTTTGGCATCACTGGCGTGTGTCTGTTAGCTGTTTTCCAGATTATCCCCATTGTCTGTTTCTGTTCGGTTTTCCACGTAATTTATCGTTTATTTATGTATTAAGCGCCCCTCGCTCACTCTCCCTATCATCGTGGTTGCCTCTGCCCTTGGCATTTCCACTTAATTTTCCAATAGACGTGTGACTCATTGGACTCTTTGCTTCTCGTTTACAGGGTGACAAGGGCGATCGCGGTGATCGTGGACTCACCACAACCATCAAGGGTGACGAGTTCCCTACGGGCATCATCGAGGGTCCGCCGGGACCTCCAGGACCACCTGGTAAGTGATGACTCTGCAGCTGCATCTCTCTCGCACACGCGTTTGAGTGTTTGTTTATTCAAAGGCCACTTAACTTACTCACAGATACAGATGCAGATACATTCGAGAGATACAGATACATTGGAAATAGTCGTAAATTAAGTAAACCGCAGCTTATTGATGTTTGGGAAACGCTCGATCGATGGGTTTTTCAAGTGTTGCCACGCGGCCAATTTGGTTGCACATCTGCGGGTTGTTTTATTTATTGTATTGCCCCTCCCTCTACCCCCTGCCCCCTGCCCCCGGCCCTCCTTTGCCACTATAGTACCCTGACCCCAGACGTAGTCCCAGGCCTAATTGAGCCATTAACTAGCCTTGTCCCATTAAAACACATTTTCGTATTTTGATTTTGATTTTGATTTGGTCTCTCGGTGTGAAACGCAGCTCGTTAAAATGTAAATCAAATGCCGAATGCCATCAAATGCGTTGCATGTATTTCCGATGCGTTTTTTATGAACACACACATTTTTGAAATACATTTAGACCCTGTACTTAAAGAGAGCAAGGGGTGTATTATATTATTTTGGAAGCGAAAATGTGTGAAGAAAAATAAAGTTGTGAAAATAATTTATAAATAATATCAAAATATTCATTTGGTTTAACTGTTTTATATATTATTTTTTAATCAATTCTTTATGTTTTTATATAAGCACAGGGTCTGTTAAGTCTGGGCTTACTCCTCTGCAGCCTTTACCACTATTTTTAAAATAAATCCATCTCTGTACTCTATGTACAGTTTTCTCTTTAGTTTATTTCCACATTTGGAAATTGTTCGGCCTGCCGCATTTCGCGATAACATTTACGACCTTTGTGTTTTGTGTGCTGCCGCATGCCGCATTCCCCATGCCTCGGCCGCATGCCGCAAACTTTGACGTCGACGTCAATTAAATGCCCCACAAATACTCGCAGGGAGCCGCTTCCCACTGTCCGCTCCTCTCCGCCCACAACTCCACAACTGACACACGCCCACAACAGCTCCAACAATTTCCATTTGGCTGGCGGCTTTTACGATCTGGCCTAACATATTTCTGCACTTTATGCGATTTTAATAAACGAAAATAACCCAAAGCACACAGCTCGAATAGTTGAAACGCGCTGGAATCCAATACGAATTCGAATCCGGCGTTTGTCATAAAAATTTGTAGACCCGGATAGTTTGAAACACTTACACCGCCGTCGTAAAAATGCAACTTTATGTCATTTATGTTGCTTTTAGCGGCTCATTAGCATCGCTACTCCTTCCACTTCCCCCGCCCCCACCAGTTGCCACTTGCTGCAACATGTGGCAAAGGTCTCCGTGTAAGTAGTTACCTCTGAACCTAGGAATGGAATGCTCTCTGTCCAATTGTTTTATTAGGGTTCTTCAGTGTGTGTGTCATAAAACAAACAATGCTACATATATTACACTATATGGAGATATATAGTAGAGACAAGTCATAAATGTTTAGTGAATGAAATGAAACTAGACATAAGAAGATATGGAAAGAGATGGAGAGAGAGAAGGAGAGTCGGAGTAAATTCCTCTTTTGACGGGGATAGAAACTTTTTATTAATATATTTTATAATAGTTACGAATTGTAATAAATCAAAATTAAAAATAAAATACGTTTTCCTGATAATCATACCTGTTAAATAATGATTAGTAATCATAATCATTAGTAATTATATTATTTTTGTTTAGAAGTCGAACTAATGATTAAATTACGTTGATTACGATTACAAAAAATCGGAAAAATTCTATAAATATTACAATTATTCAAAAATAATCAGAAAAAATATTTTTGAGTATTCCGATTATTTTTGATATTTTTCTGATTGTTTCTTAGCTTTGATTGTGAACATTTAAAATAATTTGATTTTTACTAAATAGTCATAAATAATCGAAAAAAAAAACGGAGATAATCAGAAAAAAATCTAAAATAGTCCGAGTACTCAAAAAGTTTTTTTTTGATTTTTTTAGATTTTTTCGGATTATTTTTGAATAGTTGTAATAATTTTAGATTATTTCTGATTTTTTGTAATCGTGATCATTAAGGGGAGGTTCTTTTGGATTTTTTTGAAAAAATCGAATTTTTTTTACATAAAATGAAAGTTATATATATATAGAATATATGTGCCAAAGGATTTTTTCAATACGACGCGTATTTCTTGAGCTAGGGCGTGTCAAACGTACCCATGTCACGCGCGCTACGTACTCGCTGTCACTTTCCAAAAACTTTAAACGCGTTTTTCTCGAAACCGTGATTTCTAATCTAATTTCAAGTACAGGTCTTGTTCTATTGATCCGATTTCCTTCATTCAAAAAATGTTTTAAAGTATATACTTTTTTGTATGGCTTATACCTAAAATTGGCATAAAAAATTGTTTATTTATAATTTTTAAACGAGATCAAAGTAAAAAAAAGTGTAAAAATTTCATTTTTTTTTTTAAACGACCATGAAATTGGTTTTTTTTTTGCAAAATTAATTGAAGTTAGGTATAAGCCATAGAAAATTTTATCTATTTTAATAAATTATATACATTTTTCATTTCACTTTACTACCAGAGGCCCCACACTTGAAGAAGCAGAGCGATATTTTGAGAGTCGAGGTCGACGAGATCCGCCATTTTGAAGCCGCCATTTTGAATTTCTCAAAAATCAATTTTTTTTTTAATCGTCAATAAACAACGAAATCAAAGTTCGAAAGCAGAAGTTCGTATGTATTTTCATTCTCCCACAAACCATTCTCAAATTTTGCTTGATTTTCGGCCAAATCCAAAAGAACCTCCCCTTAAATAATCCCTGATTTTTTATTATTTCCAAAAATAATCTAATTGATTAGTAATTATAATCGAAATTTGACAGGTATGCTGATCATTAAAAAAGATTCGGAATTAATGTTTTAATACACAATTATTTCTACATATGTAATTCTAAAAAAAAAATGAAAATATTATTACTTTTTCACATTGTGTTTTATGCAAATCAAACTATGAGATATTTCTTAAATTTTATGATAAATATCAACAATTAAATCTACTTTGAAATATTTATTTTAAAAATTAAATAAAATTTAGCTATAGTTAACTCAGTGAGTTGAAGTCAGCTCTCCATTTGAAGTGACTAACACAGATTTGTCGTTAAGTGAGTACCCCTAATGCATTTGACCGGCCCAGAAGCAGCGCTATCAATTAGACGCATGTTGAGACCCGCATTCAGTTGCCTCCCACTCGTCTTATCAGGTCATCAAAAGCGTTGTTATCGTTGTTGTCGTTGCTGTTGTTGTTGATTTTGCCGTTGTAAGTTGTAAATTGTAAGTTGCAGTTGCGTGAATGTTGTGCGCATTGTTTCTAGATAAGTATCTAGTTAGTTTCGTGTAAGATCTGATGCTCAGATAGCCACAGTTGTCGGCAGTTGCCAACCAAGCCCCTATCCCTAAAGGAAATAGAGGGAGAGAGGGGGGCTAGAAGGCATTTCTATGACTCGGTGCCCCTTGATGGACATGAAATTGCAATTTATTTTCCCAAATCAGCGTCGGTTGCGAGTCACCAGCTCAGGGGAGATGCGTCTGATTCTGATTCTGATTCCGATTCGGATTCTGTTTTTGTTTCTGGACTTGAAGTCCAGTCATTTGGGCTTGATTTGAATAAATTGAATGTCATTTGTGTTTGGAATTCTTTCTCGTCTCGTCTGTGCTTATCTTATCGTCGTCGTAATTAGTTAAGCTGACTTGTGCTTTATGTGTGGGCACAAGACCCAAGGCACAAGCTCAGAGACCCAGAGGCTGAGGCTGAAACTGAGGCTGGACCTGAGAATGTTTCGGCAATTTAATGTGTCATTTGTATTTTGTGTCTCTGCAATGGAGTCAGCTATTAGACGGGCTACAGTCTAGCAAACTCGACAATGAGACACTCTGTATTTGTTTTGCAAAAAGAAAAACTTTGGTAAAAATAAAAGAAAATAAATGAAGAAATTTAACATTCCTAAAACAATTTCCTTAAAGATTGTTTAACAACTTCGCTGTTTTTCTGAATTGTATTTTACAATCTAAATAAATTAGAGACCGTATCGATTAACACTTTCAAATTATTATTATATTAATATAACTTATTTTATAACTTATTAATATAACTTACTTTAATAAAACTAGAAAAACTTGTGATGATCTTTGTAAAAGAATTATATGATTTTTTTATTTTGATAAATTTAAAATATAATTCTTTGACTGTGAATTAGTATCTTCCTGTTTCTCTCTGACGAACTAAGTTAACCCTTTGTTCTTTTAAAGTACAGGGTCTAAAAATCTGCTGGCACAGCAGCCTCAGCTGAAATAGACAGAAGTCTATTCCCAGTTGTAAATAGTCCAACCAAAAAATGTCAATTTATTTGCTGATTTATTTGAATTTCATTTCAGTTTATAAGTATTTTGATTGCATTTCATCCGGGCGGAATCTCTCAGTTTTCTCTTAGTTTTCGCTCAGTTTTTCATTTCTCGTTCGCTTTTGCATTGTCTATTTTCTATTTTCTGTTTCGTATTTTGTACTTTTGTGCTGCTTTCGGGTATGAAATTAAAACTTATCATTTGCACTTCATCTGCATTGGTTTTCTGCTCAACACAAAGGACAAACGGGAAGTGGGCAAGGGAAAAGGGAAAAAGGAAAAGCTCGAGCGAGCCAGAAACAATCCAATATCCTGGCTCTATAAATCCACTTGAGGGCCCAACTCTTTGGTCTTTGGTCTCTTTGGTCTCTCTCTGGTCAAGTTAGCTGTTGTCGGCAGCTGGAATAGTTTTTATTGTGGCTGAAATTGTCGCCTAAAATGCTTAACGGTAAATTATGCCACCATAAATACTTGCAAAACGCCCAGTCCAAAAATGTCGAGTCCTTGTCCGAGTGCAAAACAAAGAGGGGACAGCCAAAAATACTTTATAAATAAACGGCAAAGGCAGACAAAATTTATGCACAAGGACGCAGGACGAAGGACCTCATCAACATAGCCCCCATTCATTTTAGCCATAATTTTTCCAACTTAATAAATTTTCTATATCTTTTCACACACACACACAAAACACACAGAGTCCAGTCACATTTTGACAAGCTGCACAATTGGATTTATCTATGATATGAATACTCTGTGTGTATCTGTGTGTGTGTGTGTGTTTGAATATTTGTTACGCCTCTTTATCCCAATGAATGTGTTTATATATACTATATATTTATGTGTGGGCTGTATAAATGGTCGCATTTAATGGTCATAGCCAACAAAATGCCGAAAAAAAACCTATTTCTCATTATTTCAACTAAACAGGTCGTCAGTTTGTGGTTGTTGTGTCTCCTTTTCAATGCTTTTTAGTGGCGCCACCGTGGGGCAAAAATGTGTTTTATGTTGACAGATTTACGAGCTCATGTCGAGTCTAAGATGAAGAGAATTTATTGAAATGAAAACTCAAAGTGTTAAGAAAATAAGTCGTAATTTTATTATTAACTTTGAATTTAAAAATTATTTATGTAAAATTATTTTAAAGTAAAATAATAAAATAAAATGAAATAAATTAAATAAATTTGAATTTAAAAATTCACATTTGGCAATTATTTTAATGTAAAATAATAAACTGAAATGAAATAAATTGAATGACTGAATTAAATGAATCAATTATTCATTGCTAAAAATATATTACCTTTTTTGTCTTTATTTTAATTGAAAAGTTTTAAGTAAATAAGACTTATTTTTGCAATAACAAAAACATCTGAGAGCTAACTCTTATTTTTTAACTGATACATTTAAATCAGAAATAATTCCAAATAATCGGGTGTGCTACAGAAATCAATTTCACCTGGAAAATTACGTAAATTTCATACAAACTTACGTCAAATTCAGGTGAAAGAGATTTCTGTAGCACACCCGAATAAGTTTTTGTAATCTAGCTTATGATTATCTTCTAACTTTGATATATAGTTTATTACTTTTTGGTCAAAGAATAGAACAAAAGTAAATTTACGAAAATATTTTTTTTTTTTCGAACCAAACTTTTTTTTTTTAAATGCAATTCAATGGGCTTTTTCCTCTGCCAACCAAGAAGAAATGCAACTACTGTATTCAAATCCAAGTGCGATTACGTGGTTGTGTATCTGCTGAAGCACCTGAGTCAAATGGGTCAAGTCAGTTGAAGTTGAAAAGCCACAGGCTTCATTAGCATACAACGAGCGGTTGTCAACCACTGTGTGGTTTTTGGGCATTTTATATTTGGGCAAATAAACAATTTGCATTTGAAACTAGGACCCAAAAGCCATCAACAGCAGCATCAGCAACACCAACAATAACAACATGCAGTTAAAGTCACTTATCGTTTGTTGGACATCATCAACAGTTGGACAAATTGTTAACCTAACCAGAAAGCCGACAAATGCTTGTTGACTGACAAATGAATGCTGACAGTCCATTGAGCTGGAGCTGCGATAATAACGGTGATAATTACAAAACTGCCATGCCCCCGTTTTCCCACTTATTACATAGCTTATCTGCATATATCTGTATCTGTATCCGTATCTGTATCTGTGAGTCGAGGTATTTGTGTGCATTGTTTGCTCTATTGAAATCAGTCGTTATAAATGCCAAATATTAACATTTTCACATTTACAGGTCCGCCCGGGGAGCCGGGTGTACCCGGCGAGGTGGGACCCATCGGACCAGCTGGACCGCCAGGCGAAAAAGGACCCCGAGGCAAGCGGGGCAAGCGGGTGAGTGGCAGCAACCAAACTGAAACTGAATAAGCAATGTGAGGCAAACTCGTTTGCAGTCAATTTTAATTAGAAAGAAAAACATCAACACTGAGTGAAAAGAAGCAAAAAATAACAAGAAATAAAGTTGAGCTTCGGCAAGCCGAATATTTGATACGCTTGCAGAGACTTGTATTTTATCTTAGACAGTAACATAATATAGTAGACCGATTTTGACGAGATAGCTGGAAATATCTCAAATATATGATTTTGTGAAGCGATCTGAACCAAATTTGATCAAGATCTTTAAACTTGTTTGAGCTAAATCTTCTTAAAAAATATCTTGAAGAGGTAAAAATCTAGTGGCAAAAACATTTCAATGCCCCAAAAATTTCTGATAACAAATTTTGTGATGAAAGATATTAAATTTATTTATAAATTCTTCAAAAAAAAAAAACAGATAACAAAAATTGAATTAAAAAAAAAAAATATATTATATACAATACACACATTTCATGACAAAATTGAAATGCCAGCTGCAAGAGTATTAAAAATGTGAAAAGGAGTGAAATTATAATGAAGTGGAGAATTTATTAATATGTAAATTGGAGTGTAAATTGCTTTGTAAAAATGCGTAGAAGCGTTGCATTAATTTAGCTGCTAGCTAAACTTAATCTGTATATACATATATATATTATTTTTTGTAATGCTCTCGTTGAGCTGAGCTGTAAATAGAGTTGTAAATATTTAGGGCGCATCCTTTCGCATGGACAGGCAGCAGCACGGCAGCGCCACCTGGTGGCCACCTAGCATGTTAAATATTTATGTACATATACATACATATACATATATTTATGACTGATGGCGTTTGTGTATTCGCATCGTCCTTGACTGTGTAATGAGCATGTTGAAATTCTCCCGCCTGGTTTCCAGGAGCTGCCTCAAGGAGCCACAGAAGGTTCCACCTTTTACGTTCCACAATCCACGTTCCATATTTAACTAAACTCATTACAGTTACAGGACTTGAGGCAGTTGCACAGTGACAGCGACAGAAGCGTCAGAAGCGTGAGGCAACTTTGATGTAATGCCTTTGATTAAAGCCCAAAGTATCTGCCAGATACGCAACGCTGCTTAATAGAAATTCTCCCAAAATTCTCAGCAAGTTCTCGGGGGGAGAAGGCGAACTATGTCGACGCACTTTGGCGCCTCATCGAAATTGTCAAAAATGTTTGTGGCGCTTAAATCTCGAGCTTAATTTATGTATTCGCTTTTTTATTTGTATTTTTGGATGCGGAGTATCAGGAGCATTTATCTAGGCATTTGCCGTGCGTTATGTGCGCATCTCTGGAATGTCAACAGTGCACAGATACTTAACATTTTTATTGGCACTTGGAGAGCGGCAGATAAGGAGGAGGGAAAATGGAGAAGGGGGAGGAGAAAGAGGGTGAAGGAAGATGAAAGCGGCAGCTGGCAGCTGTTGCCGCCCCTCGACGTGCTGATGGATGTATGAGAATAGTCACGGATTTTCATATTTTGCACAAGAATCCTCTTGGCATCTAAGCATGCGAGGGTGGGATGATAAGTTATGGGTTCAACTACGAAAACGACACTTTCTTAATTTTAATTATAAATTTAAAGAAGAGTGTAAGTTATCAACTGAAAACTGCTTATTAAATTTTATAGCAAACAAATTTGACCAAAGAAACTTTTTTATCAGCCCATGCACCGAAAAAAAGGAAGCTGTTAATTTTTTTATGCTATTCAAATCCAGCTTTTTAACTGTCAAAATTCTGAGCTCGTTATTCACTTAAATAAATGTATTTCCATTAAAAAGCAGTTGCACTGTCCAAATTAGTCTAATGTCCTATTAGTCCACCCTCGTAGATAGAGATACAGAGACTGGGATTGGGTGAAAGCTACAAGATACTCGTACATAGATACAAAGATACATTTGTGTATTTGTATCTAGCACGTGTTTGTGAACGTTATGAAAAATGCATAAGCGCCGCAAGCGAAGTTTGAGTTGTGTTTTTGGGCCGCAATGCGAAAGAAGTCTCCCCTCTTCTATCCAGTCTCCACAAATATTTGCGCGTT
>JBAMBJ010001689.1:0-10418 GCA_037043495.1 Drosophila recens
ACCGCACAAAAAATCATCATTTTCATATTGGTTGATTGATTGATGGACATATTAATTAACTCTTGGTAACAAATAAAAATGCAAGCCTTCGTATTAAATATTTTCAAATATTGAACATTTAAAAAAATGTGTCATAACAGAATATTTTTATCGAAGTTACAATTGATAAAATGAAACTAAAAAAAAGTTACTGATTTATCATTTTATATTTTTTTTTAATTTTATAAATTTCCATGCCTCTAATTCTTGGTGTTGCGAATGTTTTTGGTTAACTTTATATAACGATATTTTAACCATACCTGTTAAATAATGATTGGTAATCATAATCATTAGTAATTCGATTATTTTTGTTTAAAAGTCGAACTAATGTTTATATTACGATTATTTTCGGCTTTGCCCAATTATTAAATGATAACGATAACAAAAAATAAAAAACAATCTAAGATTATTACAATTATTCAAAAATAATCTTTGTGAGTATTTCGGATTATTTTTGATTTTTTCTGATTATTTTTGATTTTTTTTTGATTATTGTTGATTTTTTCTGACTATTTTTGACTAATTGTAATCATTTTAGATTTTTTTAAAATTTTTTTAATTGTAATCATTAAATTATCACAAATTTTTCAACAGTGAATTATATAATCCCTACGATTATTTCCAAAAATAATCTAATTAATTAGTAATTCTAATCGAAATCTAACAGGTATGATTTCAACCAATTTTGCTCAACTATTTTCGAATTTAGTAGAAATGTTTTTCTTTAGCATTCTTATTTTCTTATTTTAACTTAAAAATTGCTGAAAATTCAATGTGCCGCATCAACACGTTGTAAAAATTGTTTCTGGCCAACGTTGAGTGGCCAAATTTCAAATTAAAATTAACATTATGCTAATTTTGTCTATTTGCCGCCGTTGCGGGATCGCGACGTCGACGTCGCGGGTCGTTGGTTGCCAAACAATCAACCCACCCACCCACGAATGCGGCCTTAACTTATCCTTGGCAGTGGCAACTTGGGGACTGTCACCCACTTACCCCATGGATGTATCGCTGCCCGGGTAGCAGTCGTGAGTTGGCAAACTTTTTATGCAAATTAAATGTCTGCGCTTGACGCGCGTGCGTTTTGTTTGCTTTAAAGGCAGGCAGTCAGTCATTTTCTTTCTCTGCATTTAGCCTGCCACATGCCACATGCCACTTGCCACTTGCTACTGGCCCCTAGGACCAAGAAGCCAATGTCGAAGCCATTGAAAGAGCGTTCTGAACGCCGTTTTAGCCGCTAAGGCAATGCGTACAATGAATTTGCAAGAAATGTCAACCTGACTTTCAAATACTGCCACTTAAATCATAAGGTATAATAAAGAAAGTATTTTATTTAATACAGCAGACTAAGGCCCGTTTTTTTCAATGTCTAAATAAGGTATTTGATAACTATTGAAAAGAAAATTTGACGTGAAATGTATAGAAACTATTGTCAAATTTGAAACCATATGTGAAAATGACTATATTTGAATATATAAATTTTATTTAACATATGGTTTCAAATTTTACATTAATTTCCATACATTTTACGTCAAATTCTCTTTTCAATAGTTATTAGACACCTTATATACCAATTGAAAAAACGGGCCTAAGCTTACTAAAAATCAGTCTAGCTGACAATTCAATTTCATAAATTTCATCCAAGAAAGTATCTTTCTTTTTGCAGCAGACTAAATTTACTTAAGAATGCTTTCGGTTTTTAATAAACAGTCTCGTTTTTATAATAAACAGTCTCTTAAGTAATCTATTTTATAAATAAGCAAATGGACTTAGTTTTTTTTATGCAGAACAAAAAAGTTTTTCTGGGGTTTTTTAAATAAACATGAACGAGCTGAGAAATTATTAAAGTTGGACACAGAAAATATTCACATTTTTACTTAAAATAAAAAACATTTATCAATTAAAGAATACAAAGAAAAATGTTTAAATACCCGTCTTAAATAAAAGGTGCAGGTATATAAAAACTTTGTTTTAATGAATTTTTTAGCCGCAACGTTGAGCATTTTGTGTGTTTGCTTAATTAAAGTGTGTGTGTGTGTCTATGTAAGTGTATATGTGTGTATGTGTGTGTGAGTTTCTGCTACTGCTGCTGTTTCTGCAGCTGCCTCTGTTTATTTGCCTTTCAACACGCTGCGCTTCATCATCATTAACAAAATAGGAGCAGGCCGACAGAATAGAAAGAGACAAAGAATCAAAACAAAAAAAGCCAAAAAAAGAAGAACAAAATGTGTAAAAAGTAAAAAATCAAAACAAATACGCAGCGTAGCAACAACAAAAAAAGTGCATGACAACAAAGCGTGGAAGGAAAGGGAATGGGGCATGGAGAAGGGGGCTGGGGAATGGAAGTTAACTGTTAGATGACGACGCTGCCTCATGTGGCATGTGGCAGGCAGGCAGCTTAGTCTGTGATCGCCTTTTGGAGGTTGCCAGGAGAGCACAAATGCGTTTCAGCAGCAACAAATTATAATTTTCAACCCACTTTTTTCATTTTTGTTTTATTCTTGGTTCTGTATTAAGTGTAATTCTGATTTGTTTGTTGTTGTTACTCTTGTTGTTGTTGTTGCTGCTTTGGCTGGCAGTCTGATAAATTTATGCGCCCTGCTTTTAAGTCTTGTTGTTATTATATTGCTGCTTCCGCTGTGCCTAGCAACAACAGCAACAACAACTACAGTAACAGCAACAACTATAGTTGCAACAACAAAGTTGCGCCATGCTGTGGCAGAGACAAGCAACAGGCTGTGCCACAGGCAAGTTCAATGTGGGCGTGTTGTTGCAGTTGCACTGAGCGAAAGAATCTAGCATGAAATATATTATTTCTAATTTGCTTTCTAATAAATATTTAAGTTTCGAAGTTAGAGTATCTCGATCTTATTTTAAGCACTATTTCTTAAGTTCAAAAATCTAAAAAGTTTATTTTTTTATATGAACTTTTTAGCGAGTTTTTTTTTAAGATTAAAAAAAAAACGAATTTTCAGTTCAAAAAAAAGTATGATAACAATTTTTGGATGAAACTTCTTGGTCTGATACTGACTATAACTATTGTAGTATGTACAGATATTTGATTTTTAAAGCTCTAAGGACTTAAAATATTAATATTTTTTTCTCTCTCGAAGTATCTATTCAGCTCCCAACATTTTTATATTCTTTTATTTTTTTATATTCGACTTTTTTAAAATTTCAGATTCTTAGTTATCATATAAAAATATGTTTAATTCCCTATATTCGTGATATTAATTTTGTGACGATATTTGTAAAAAAATTCAAAAATTCCATAAATAAATTTTGTAATGATTTTAGATTATTTAAATAAAACAATTATTTAAAAGTTGAAGCCGAATTCAGTAGATTTGTTAATATTTTAAAGAAATCTATTGCTCATATTTAGTTATTTGTTAACTGATATAATTGTTTTAACAATCTCAATTATTTAATTCGAGATTATTTCAACTAACATTTAAAATGTCTATTTTTCTCTGAGTGTAATGTTGCTGTGAATTATTTGGCCTGGCTAGCGCCAGTTGCTTTGAGCCCGTTTGAGTCGAGGAGTCCGCCAATTTTCAAAGTTCTCTGATTGTTGTAGCTGCCCTGAAGTGCACTAGGCTGCACTATACAGTATACTATAGTATAGTAAGTTGCTTGCCACACTCGGTTGCCTCAGTTGCCTCAACTTCCACTTGTTGTTGTTGCTGCAACAACAGCGAGTAGTGAAGGCACTTGGGCGGTTGTTTCCTCATCGTTGCCTGCACTTTTGTTTGTATTGCATTTAATTTGATTGCTTTTGATTTATCTTTTCATAGAGTGTTCAAAGTTCGAGTCGATGCCTTGTGAGAGGCGCCTCTATTTCGCTGTGCCTCAAATTAATTCCACTTGATACACAATTTTTATCTGCTGCTCGGCCTGCAACATTTGGTTGCATGCGGTTTGTGTTTGGACCAACTTGATTAAGCGCCAATTTATTAGTCATTCATGGACAGAACGTTGCTTTCAACGCCATCCAGAAATATTTTTCATTTCTTCTGCAAACAACGAGCAACAACGACAACAACAACAACAATGAGCAACAACATTTGGCATACACATGAATCTCTTGGCAAGTTGTGAGTTGTGAGCAGCTTTAATAGGCCATATTTCTCGGTTTCTTTAAGCCATTTGCAATGGCGTGGAAAGTTATTAGCTCGTTCTACATGCCTCATATATGAAATGAAGTTCTACTTTTCTTCCAGTTGATTTACCATTTCAACTCGAACATGACTAAATTGGCGCCTGCACATTTTCTTTTTTTTTCTTTTCTTAAACAAATGCCAGCGAATATTTTATGAGCTCTATGAGTTATGAGACAAACCGGCGAAGACCCGACAGAAAATAAATAAAAGATAAACTTAATGCTGCTGCGCCATAAATTGAGTTTGTTAACAAATTTGAAAATTGAAATTAATCAAATAAGAACATAAACAATTTTGTTGATCAGTTTTACTACAATATTTGCTAGCGTTGCATTTTATTTCATTTATCCACAAATCGTTTTAGACTAAATACATTTATTATTGGTGCGTGCTGGATTTTGTTTCTGTCAGATTCATTTTTCTTTGCCTACTTAGATACTTCTCCCTCTACTTGATTCCCTGTCTATTCTCCTATTACTTTAGTATTAATATAAATAATACATTTTCAATTCATTGGCATTAGAATTTCCATTCCTGACTTCCTTTCACAAGTCTATTTCTAAAGAGCAGCAAATCAAAGCGGAAAAGTTAAATAGTTGAGACCAAAGCAGAGCAAAAAACGTCGACTGCAGTTAATCACATGACAATCAGAAATAACCAAGAAACAGAGAAAAATGCAAGAAATAAAAGGTTATCTTAGGTAAGCCGAAGACTTCATACCCTCAATATTATGTGTATAAGAAAGTGGAAATATAATGGTATACAGAAAAAAAATGCCATATTAAATTCAAGTATAAAATACTTAATTTAATTTAATTTAAAAAAAAAAAATAAATTTTTTTTAAAACGTATTAAAAACCTATTTAAAAAAATCGTAAAAATAAAAAAATTTAAAAAAAAACTATTTAAAAAAAAAACGTTTAAACAAAATCTAAAAAAAAAAAATAAAAAAAAGTTTAAATGTAACGTAGAACATTATAATTAATACATATTTTTTAGCCTGAATTTAAAAATTTCAGGATTGAAATCGGGATTGAAAAAATCAAGTATTTCATACTTGGTTTAAGAAAATCCGAGATTATCCCACTTCTGACATCGTTTCAGATTGAATTCAGGCTAAATACCCCAGATTTTTTATCTGTGTAACCAATAAAATTTAGTAGACACAATTTACAAAGTGCAGTCTTCAATCTCAACTGATCGTTTAGTTGACATCTATATGATATAGTATTCCAATTCAAATTAAACTAATTCACAATCTGTTAGAATCGTTAAGATATAAGAAGTTTCTCAAACTAAAGATCCCACTTATTTCTTGATAAAAATGTGAGCTTTGTAGCTCTTACCGTTTTTGACATTTTTGTGAATTAGTCAGTTACACATTTCATAAAAAATGTATAGTTCCTTCTTTAAGTGCAAAAAAAGACAGAAGTGAACTCTGGTCAGTTCTTGGTCCTTGGAAATTGCAGGACAAATTTCCGAGCAACTTTACACACCCACTCTGTCTCTCTCTCTCTCTTTCTCTCTCTCTCTCGGTCTCATTCTACAAATGCAAGAGCGTCACGCACATCAGACAGCAGACTAATTGCAGCTGTCGTGGATCCGATCAGAGGAAGGAGGAAAACTGGAGGGCATTGTGGTAAGAAGGAGGGAGGACGGCATGGTTTGGGGCAGACTACGACCGGCGTCAAAATCAATTAAACGGGCAACAGGCGAACGGTAATTGCAGCTAAAAATCGACAGAGACTCCGCACTCATAAAGAGTGTGGCATGAAGCACTTTCCGCTAATTGCACGCAGTTTCAATGAACAGCAAAGAGCAAAGAGGGAGTGTGACAGGGAGAGGGGGTAAGGGAATTTTGAAGAGTTGGAGACTTGAGTGGCAAGCCAAGGCAAATGGCAAATAAAAACAGAAATTAAACAAAGTAAATAGAAATTCATCAACGTCATTGGCAGCCTCAATAAAATCCACAAACAATCGTCGTCGTTGTTGTTGTTGTTGTTGTCGTTGTTGTTGTTTTTGGTTTGTTGTTCTTGCGATACGAATTCCACTTGCAACTCCTCGCCTTAGACGCTGTCCCAGCCGCTGCCGCAATCTCCGCACAGTGGGAGAAATTATCAGTTTAGCGGAGTTTAACTTAAATTTTAAAATGTATATTGGCGCAAAAATGGTTTTGAATTCGATTATTTATATAAATAAAATTCTATTTGTAATAATTGTTATGTTATAATGAATTATTTAAATTAAATTACATTAAAACAAATTAAACAAATTTAATATTGTAACATTTTAGATATATTAAAAAATAATAGAAAAAAATATATTAAAAACTAAATATTTATTAAAATGATTGAAAAAGAATTATTTTAATTAATTAATTAATAAAAGAAATTAACAGACTTTCTTGATAGAAATAACTATAATCTAAAACAGCGGTGGGCACGCAGTGGCTCCGGGAGCAGCGACTGCTCCAAACTATTTTTCTTTCTCGCTGTTAATCTTGTTGTGTTGTTATTGTTGTGCTCCCGAATTCAGATTTCGTGCCCACCGCTGATCTAAAATATTACTTTATTATATTGTTCAAATTTGCAAATTGCCCACTGTGCTGCGCCCTTTTCCCGCTGTTGCTTTGGCTTTGCGGTTCAGACATTAAAGCAAACAAAACAATTGCAACCAGGGGCGGCTAGTCGTCGTTTAGCCAGGTCAGCTATAAAGCTGGACACATGTATACACCTCGGTCAGATGCCAATTGCAGTGGTGCAGTGGTGCAGAGGGAAAATGCCGCGGTTGTGGCTCATTTTTAGTGTGCAATAAAAAGCGATCGATCGTCTGCTTCTGCGTCTCTGTCTTTGCTCTCCGTCTCTGTTTGTGTCTGCGGCTTATTCAATTGATTGGAAATTAAACTGACCATCTCTTTTTTGGGGTCAGCACCTCGAACCATATGCTTTTCCGCCACATGGCGGCAGCATCATCAGCATCAGAGGTATTCCCGAAATCACTTTGATGTGGCAGTGGGCGGCATTTGTTCAGTCTCGTTTTCCATTCCCATTTTCTTTGTCGTTCCTCAATCATTTGCATCCATTTATCATTTAATAGTTTTCTTGCATTGTTTTGGTCTCTCTATCTATATTTTTGTATTTCTCTCCAACTCACCTTTCACTTCTGTATCTTAAGTGGACTTCTCGTAAGTATATATATTTCTTAATTTTTTTTTTTATTTTTTTTCTTAGCTTAAAGCTCAATGCAACGTGCTTATCTCGTGCCACACAGCCACCACTTTGGCCCCCCTCTGCGCCCTTTCCACCTCTTGACTATTAGCTGTTGCCCTGTATATCATCAAACCCAATTATTTGTTGTTGCTCTGGGTTCCCCTGAGGGACACAACGGACCCTTTTGTCTGTCGTTGTCTGTTGTTGTCTGACCTCCAATGCACTGAGCGAAAAAAATTTGTCGGTAGTTCTCTGCGCTCGTTTAGACTCGCTTAACTGTGGCTGCAAGTTTAACATAGTTCATTGTCTTGTTGTTCATCAACTTTTTTCTATACAGACGCCGCTGGGGACGCAGCGATCTGCCCCTTGTCCTCCTCTCCTCTCTTCTCTTCTCCCTGCCCGCCCCTTTTCTTTCTTTTCACTGCCTCCCTTGTTTCCGTTGGCCACATAACAATGGCCAGTATGAGTATTCAGTATTCAGTATTCAGTATTTGTTGGTTGCTGTTCGGAATGTTGCAAAATAATTTGAACGTGTTTTCTGTTGTTGTGGAGGAGCACCCTACACCCAATTAGCGAGGGCATGTTCCGAAAAAGATACTGAAACTTAAAGATACTGTATGAGTTTGCAATATGTATTCAAGATGCTTTTAATAAATCCAAAAAACTATTAATGCATTATTTGAAGATAATAATAAAAACTTTTTTTTTTAATTTTCTCGAGAATTTTTAAGCGAATCTGCAGAAATAAAGAAAATCGAATTAACCAGGGACTGAAAATAACTGTTATTGATCAAAATTTCAACTCAAAAAATCACATATAAGGACTAATGCGATTTTTGTTTAAAATACATCAAATTGTTTGTAAAAACAGTATCTCCGCAAACAGCCAATAAACTTGTATTTGAGATTAAAAAAAATAAAAGTCTGAAGACTTTTATTTGTGAGGAAAAAAAATAAAAGTTTCAAATAACTATTATTTTTGAATTGAAAACATATAAGTCTTTAAAGACTTTTATAATTTGAAGTTGTTTATAAAAGTCTTTTTAGAATATCTTTGTTAATACTCAAGATAAACATTCCAAGTTTTCAACATATGTAAATTTGGTTATCAGTAAGATGATAACATAATTTTCATAAAAAAAATCAAAAGAAAAAAAAAAAATTTAATCATTATTTTTGATTTATATAATAAAAATCAATATTAATAATTATTTATAATTTTTATTTTTTCAATCAAAAATAATTATTAAGTATGATTTATAAAGTAAAAGTCTTTAAGTAATTATTAAAAGTAATTTTTTTTATATTCCTCATAACAGTTTCGGTCCCTGGAATTAATTATACACAAATAAAAAAAGTCCCAGAATGTCTTGAATGTCCCAGAATGCCCAGAAATGTCTTGACTTAAAAAATGCTTTTGAAATTTCTTAATTATTCTTAGGAGACGCAAAAATATAAGAGTTAATAAATAAGTTAAGTAAAAGTAATTTTTTGTAATCATTATTAGTGATAAATATAATGAAATTCGATTTTAATAACTATTCGAAATGTTTAGTAGGAAAATTCAATTTGTATCTACACATAATGGATATCTTAAATAGTTCATAATTATGTTTTACACTCAAAAATATTCTAGATCTCGATTTAAATCAATTTTAGATATTTGCAGCATATTCAATAGTCGCTTATTTCTTAACCACAAAAATTACAGTTTGTTATCTTTTTGGAATTCCTCGACCGTAATGCGCAGCGTTGTATCTTTTTATATGTATACACACACACACACACACACTGATTACAGTGAGTGGTAATTAAACTTTCGAGCTCCCCACGGCTCTGCCACTGACGTGTCATCCGCGTTAGGCCGAATTTCAGGCCGAGTCTCATTTCGAGTCTCACTTCGGGTCTCAGGTTAAGGTTCATCAAGGCCGTCCTGCTACCAACGGCGCATAATCAGATAAGCGGCAGGGAAAGAACAACAACAACAACAAATGGCTACGCCTACAAAACGCCTCTCAATGAGATTCATGACAGGCATGGACCAAGTTGACGTTGGCCAAAGGGCAAGAAAGGGGCCACTTAATTGTATAAGAAATAAGCCAGGCAAAGTTCAAAACAGCGGCAATAGAGAAAAACTAGGGCTGAAACTCGCACAGTCTATGGCCTGGGCGTTAATTACATTTTTATTATTTTCATTTGGTTTGGTCATGCAAACCGCAGAATTAAGTAGAAGGAGAAAGAAGATGAACCAAACTGAAGTCGCTTTCAATTCGAATTCCGGGATTTTCGGCCAGGCTAAATTAATGATGCCATTGACGGCAAAACCAAAAGTCAATTGACTGAGTCCGTGATTGGGCCAAGCCAGCAGCGAATGGGGTGGGGAAGGGGCAGGGGCAGGGGAGTCACTGCATTTGCTGGCTTCATTTTTCATGCCACAAGACATTGACTCTTGGGTTGCAGGTCACGTGATGCTGTTAATTGCATGTCCATGGTCGCAACTTGACGCTCGTCTTTGCAGTTTCCCAACTACCAACTCCTCCTCTTCTTTGGCCAACTCTCACTTGACTACCTTTTTGCCATTGCTAATTGAAAAATGTTTTTTTGTTGTCTTTCCCTAACTCACTGTCTCTTTCTCTGTCTCTGTCTCTGACTGAATGTCTGTCTATCTGACTGTCTAGTCTCAGTCAAAGTCCCAGTCGCATTTGCAACTAATTGAGTTTCCTCAGCACTTCAGGTAGACTAGAGAGAGAGAGCACCAAAACGGTCCCTCGCTGTGAAACTGAATACACAATTGAAATTGAAAACTTTTACACGTCAAGGCGCCTCCATATTCATCTTCATCTTCATCATCTACATCTCCATCTCCATCTTCATCAGCATTCATCGAGTTGCCATCGTTCAAAGTAGCCTATCATGCATCTTAACGGGTTCTTTTGTGACCTGCCTGCTGGACACTTGAAACCTTGTAACGGGCCAATGAAAATTCGACTCCGTCTTCGTCTCATGA
>JBAMBJ010001693.1:0-123877 GCA_037043495.1 Drosophila recens
TTGTATATACTCGAGGTGTCGATGAAATGTACAGGGGTGGGCACTCGAAGTGTTACTAGCAATACGCAGCTCTAGCATCCAAACGGCAAAAGGCCGCGCGCTCATGTTTTGGCTAGTGTTTGTCTGATGAATTTTCTACAAGCTTACAAAAGTATATCGATATACACTCCGTTTCACTTGAATAGCACACTCCATACACTCAATTTCCTTAGTCGATATCTTTGAACCAAATAAAAAACACTATTGTTTTAAAGTTTCTATTTATAGTGTGATAAATATTCTTCATTATAAAAATGAAAAAACCTAAATAAGTTCAACAATTAATATAAAATTCACTTAAAAGCAGAGCTCGCAAATAACAGTTAACACTTATTTCTTTTTCGATCTGTTCACTGAAAAAACAGAAAAAAAGTAAAACCCAGAAGATTTATAACTGAGAGAAACACTTACTTCTTTTCGTTTGTGCTCTCTGCTCAGTATTATCCATTTAGAAAATAAATTCTTTCTGTATTCTAATAACAGTTAAAAAAAGACTTTTTAGCTAGTGCTTCCGGAATAACTGTTAGAAAATGAGCAAAACACAAAAGTGTTAGTCAAAAGTGTCTTTTTAATATATATTCCGGTATGTAATGCAGCTGTATCATTCCTAAAGTTTTAATTACAATCTCAGGTTTACATTCCGATTTATTTAATTTGCCATCATATTTAAAAAATGTATGAGATTTGTCTTTTGGACGACCCATTTTACGCAAAATTGTAGCAAAAAAAAAAACGTTTTAAATTTTCAGAAGGCACTTTCGATGTTTTCTCCACACGGAACAGTTTTTGAATGACACAACCATAAGGAAACAAAATTAAATGTTATTTCTTGACTGATAATCCTACTGAGAAAAAAACATAAATGAATGTTTTGTTCTGATCCCTTTTATCGTTCTGTCAGCTAATAACTGTTATTTTCTGACACACTGAAAGTGTTAACTGTTACTTGCGAGCTTTGCTTAAAAGCGAAAAAAGTATAAAAATAACTCAAAAATTCTGTTTCACTTGAATAGCACATTTTTTTATTAAATATATTTAACAACTTCAAACATTAAGATTAATTTTTTTATTTATTTATTATAGGTTTATCTGCAAATATCTATTAGTTTTGTAATGTGTTGTGGCTCCCTTGTCCCATATAACCTCGTAAATCCTATTGGGAAGTGAATCACATGAACTTTTTATTTAATCAAGGGAAATTGTAGCCCACGCCCTCTGAATGCCTTCAATTAATTCACTCTTGGTTGAAAATTGTTTTCCAGACTCAAAAACGTTTCTGGGTAGCCATTCCCATTCCCATTTCCAACATTTTCTATTATATTCTGATCCGGCGAGTATGGTGGCCAGTTCAGAATGGTAACATTTCTAGCTTCAATGAAGGACTTTACAACACTGGCAGTGTGTCTTGGGGCATTGTCGTGTTGGAAAGCTCATGGCCTATGATTAAACAAATTTTCGAATGCGAAAAAGCATTTTCCAAAACTCCTTAGTACGATTTTACATTAATATTTGAACTTAGGAATTGGAGTTCAGAAGTACCATAGTAAGATATGGCTCCCCGAACTAAAACCGCGCGCACTGGGCTGTGCAAACGCTCCAACAGATGAGTCTCTTTCCTTAAATCTTATAAATAATAGTTATAGCCGTCTGATCCTTTCAAATTAAAGTTTATTTCATCAGAAAAGCCTACATGATACCGCTCCTTGGTCCATGAGATATTACCGAGTGGGGTTTTTTTTTTTAAATTTCAAACGTTTAAGGTGTTCCGCTTCGAAATAACCCTCATTACGGTAGTTTCTCTCGCATTAACACCTGCTTTTGACCTGATCTTGTCCACCGAACCATTAGAATTTGACTCTTGCCGCAGAATCAACCGCTTGTCTGTATTGCTAACAACACTACTTGTGCGTCCCTTCATATTTTATCCATAGTTTGGATAATTTTAAGTAAAATTGTATATAACTTTTCTGCTTCTTCCTATTTTTTTTTGGTATTTTGGTCACAGAAAGGTCACAATCAATATAGCTTTTTATTTGGACCTGATCTTTGTTACTTAGTGCTGATCCACGGTACATAATAACATAAAATTATCAAATTATATATAAAATGCACAAATCATTTTAAAAAAATTTATATTTTAATCATCATGGCAGATTAAATGAAATTAAGTCTAAAATGTGCTATTCAAGTGAAACAAAAATTGCGCTATTTATTGAAGCAAATTCAGAAGAAATTATCGCAAAAATATAACGGTACATTTCTAGGTGTCTAATTTTTGTTGAAAGAGGATAAATAAAGTGGCAAACAAAATACAACAACAATCATTAAATAAAATTAAGCGAATGCTTAAAGATGAGCAAATAATAATGAACAAATTTAGTGTGCTATTCAAGTGAAACGCAGTGTATGTCGCAGTTAAAAGAAGTTATCTAAATGGACTTGAAGCGCAAAAGTGCAACACTTGCACGTTTGTGGCGAACTTGAAAATATTGCATTTCCTGATGAAAAAATGTTTATAGTTCAGCAATTTGTTAACAAGCAGATCGATTGCGTATGGTTAAAGGACATATCAGACGACACTTTAGACCAACGGATTGCTCTGCGAAAGCAAGCACCTGCATCAGTGATGGTTTGGGCCACAGTAACTGCCACAGGACGCTCACCACTGGCTTTCATCGAGCAGGGCGGCCAACATATCTACCTTAAAAAGGTCTTAAAAGATGCTTTGGTACCTTGGGCACGCAAACAATTCCGTAGAAACTATTAGATATTTCAACAAGACTCGTCACAATCTCATTAAGCCGGACAAACACAACGATTTTTACAAAACAACGTTTCCAGCTTCATTTCATCACAGCAATGGCCACCATATTCGCCAGATTTAAATCCAATGGATTTTTTCATATGGTCCATTCTGGAGGCCAAAGTGTCAACTAAAAAATATGAGACGGTCAACGCTTTGAAAACTGCTTTTCTTCGAGAATGGAACAAAATACCATCAGACCACATTCGTGCTGCGTGTGAAGCCTTCCCGACCAAACTCGATGCTGTAATCCGCGCTAAGGGTGGCTACATCAAACAACAAATACATTTTCGTAAAATTTGAAATGTTTTCAAAATAATCTGAAGTTTTGAAATGAAAAACAAAAAAATTTACAAAATTACAGCATTTTTAATTGGTAACACTTCGAGTGCCCACCCCTGTATTTTGAATTTTAGGAAATAAAACATTACCTTAACTGTCATTTTAGGATAGCTGCCTTAGAGTCATATTTATAGCGCTTTCTTTCACCTGAAAAGTGACGTAAGTTTCATACAAATGTACGTCAAATTCAGGTGAAAGAGATTTCTGTGGCACCCCAGATTAATATGATAATAGTTATTTTCCGATGTAATACCTAAATTATATACATATTTGAGTATAACTAGAACACAAAATTAGAAGGTTTGCAAACACTTTTTATTAAAATGAACGTGACCGGAGCCAAAAGATGCTTTATTTACTTTTTGAATTAGCAACATTTATTTATGTAAAAACAGCTGTCATTGTTAAAGCTAGAATTTTGAAATTTTCACAGGACATTTGTCGTTTTGGCCCCAATTTGGAAAACCAAGTATGCAATCTTGGCAAACTTGGCCACAGAAAAACTCAATTTCCATATTCAACTCGCTTTTTAAAAATTATTTTTTTTCTTTAGTTTTTGCTTAATTTTGAAATTTTCACAGGATTTTTCTTTAATATTCTGTCGTTTTCTTATATTAAGAATTTATTAGCTAACTTCACCCCGCAAAGGGTGGCGTGCACCAAACGAATTTTAATATGAACTTCGTTACTTTCAAAAATGTATAGTTTTATTAGTATTTGAAATTGTACTTTTATTTAATAATTTATTATTGAATTTAACAAAAAAATAGAAAAACCGCAGAAAAAGTTGCAGCCGTGTGGCGACTTTGGCCCAACTTTGGCAAAACAAGGTGGCAGCATTGGCCACGCAAGTTATACTGAAGTAAATTCACATTTTCGAACAGAGTGGCAGCGCGCTACCAGAAATTGAAAATTTGTAACTTTGGCGCGAAAGCGACAAGTGTGGCAACCTTGGTTGCGTTGCGTCGCTGCCGTTGCGTTTGTCTTCGACACGATGACTCCGAAAAAGCAACACCGACGTTTTTATCATCAACAAGTCGCTTAGTTAGTCTTGAGTGTCGGGCGGTGAAACTACTTGCAGACTTGCTCTCACTTTGTTGTCTTCGCCGGAGCGCACAGGCAGCTTTGCAACAGTTTAAAACAAAGAAAAGAAACAAAGCCGACTGCATTTGATGGAATAGTCATAGTAATTGTCTTGATTTTGCAGTCTATGAATTGTTGGTTAAATTGACAATTGCACATTCATTCGCATGCTCACATATCTATTGTGGTGTCGGCGACGGCGTCAGTCAAATTAAAGTGTTTATTCTGGCCGTCTTATAATTTTTGAGCTGCGAAGTAACGGTAACAGTTACGCGAAAGTGGACGCAGTGCAAAAATGCAGCAGTTGTATTATTCAAGTACCTGTATTAAATAATACAATTGCAAGTGGTGAAAGTGTGTTAACTGCTTCTCTTATGCACGATCACATACATACATAGCAAAGCAGCAACAATATTGAATTAAGCGGCGGCCAATGAAACGTGCAGACAACGGGCGGACAACAACAAACAACTGACGAATGCAGATTAAAGAAGATTGAAAGTGCACCAAAACAAAAACAAAAAGTTCAACACGCGACTGTTCGTTCATTCAAACATAAATACATTCCAGACCGGATTCACTTGGAATATACAAATAATTAGGTACATAGCTAGATTCCATAGATACAAAATTATGAAACTTGAAGTGGTTAAGAAAATAGCTCAAAATACATAAACTACATACTGTCTTTCTTATAAATCCTTAAATACACACAGTAAGTCAAGTAAATCTTAACATAAAGGTAATATAGTTAAATCCAATGAATTTTGAGTAAACTTGTTCTTGTAACTTATCAAAATATTTACTTGGCTAACTGTATAGATTAGTACATACATATGTACAAATGTATATGTTTTTACGAAACACGAAATTCGTTACGAGACGAACCGGCGCGCAAGCCAATTGATTGTGCAAAATAAAACATAAAAAAAAAAAAAAAATAAAAAATAAAACATAAAACATAACTGCAAATACGGTGGGCTGTCACAAGGTCAAAGCAATGCAACAACTTACATACTTGACGGTTCAAGAAAACTCTACTTAAAAATCGGAGGAGCAAAAACAAAAGACTTGCGACACGAACTTGTTGCGCAGTCACACTTGTTATTTATATCGTGTACTAACACACATACTCGTACTCACACACCTGTACACACATACATTACATAATGAACTTACTCAGGCCACCTTATGAAATGAAACCCAATGGATATTGTTAAAACCTGCGAGTTACACATTTATCGAAGTATGCTAATTAAGTGTTTAGTTTGGTTTCATTCAATGTCATTTTCTGCCATGATTTCGGGTTTTTGCTTTTCGAATCTGTCACATCTGCATATAATTTATGGGCAAGATTTGGCACAAAAAATCATCATCAAAAATAATAAATACATAATAAGAAAAGAGAAGAAGATGAAAACAAATGATATACAAATTGTAAGTGACATTGAAAAAGGAATGATGATGGGAAACAAAAGTTTCTTTTCAACAAAATAAAAAACAAAACAAAAACTAAATTATTGTTTTGTAGGAGTTGTGTCATTCCATTAACGTGTATTATAAATAGTCAAGATATGTTTCCAAAACTTGTTTTTAATTTCTGTGGTGTACTTGCGCAATGTTTTTGCACATCTAGAGATTTACTGTTTGGTATATCTGCCTAGGTGTGTTTGTGTTTGTATGTACATATGTGCAAAAAACATCGACACATTTTTGGACATTATTTAGCTGCGCATATAAAATGAACAGCTTAATTCGTTGATCTTGTTCAGCCTTTTTATTCTCTTATATGTATATGTACATATATAATATCAGCATGTAAGAATGCAAGTGTAAGTTGAAACATCTTACAGAGATTCGATCCGCAATCTTCTTACACTCATTTTTAATACGATTAAAATTTGGCTCGAGATGTGTAGCTTATTGAGAATGATGTTTCTGACCCCATCAAATATATGTGTATATGGGTACTTATTTTTATTAGGGTGACGAGCTGAGTTAATGGCAATTCGTCCCTCTACCATCTGTCTGTCTGACTGAAACAGTCTCTCTACAAATATGTTAACAATTTTGTTACAGAATAAGTAGTTCGACCCTCTGTTAGTGTATTAAAGCTACATTGTTGGGTAACCATACCGAGTATAGACAAGTTGGTCATGTACTCACTTGAACTCGTATGGATGCAATTCATTGAATCCACTCGGCACTCTGTTTGCACAGTGTCCGACCACGAAACTGGTTCTGTTCGAAAACTACATTTGTGCTAATCATAGACCTGTGGTCACTTTTGCAACTCAAAAATTACTTTACGCCATTCACTCAAGATTTTAATTTAGTTTATGCAATTTGACCTAAAAACCATATACTGTAATCCTGGAACATCCTGAGATAGCATTTTAATAATCACATGTAAATTATTATGTGTTTTTTTTTTGTTATTCCTAAACTAAGCTGAATATTTTTTACGAATAGGATGTTTTTATATAAATAAAAGTAGCAATATAAAGTTATTATTTTAGTTTCACAAGTTGCTGTCGTTAAATGTAGGAAATGAGAGATACTTCACTTTTACTTTAAAAGCAACCCTTGAGTTTAATTCGGTCTTTTAAATTAAGGGTTAAAAAAGAATTCTTCAATTCTTAAATTGCTGATGATGCTTTATTTCTACTAAGCTGGAGCTGTATGTGAAAAAACAATTAAAGTATAGGATTGACACTCAACATATGTATATTAAACAAAAAGTTTCAAAATTATCTTATCTTCATTCCTCATTAATTTACTGCTGTATATTAAAAGGTTTTACAAAGAACATATGAATATTAATAACACAAAAAAGGTGGTAAAATATTTTTCTGTGCTGATAACCGTGCTGGGCAAGGAATTCAAAAAATTCACAAAATGTTTCTTGAATGTCGTTACAACTTAAAAAGGTTGTTTCCGTAGTTACTTAATAATTTAGTAATGTCGTAAATTTCCGAGGGAAACTTGATAAGTACAAGGAATGATCTACGAGAGTTTAAACTCTTTGCATTTGCGTTGTTAATTATTACGAATCTTGTAAGAGTTTTTTATTCGTTTGACCTGTTTAAGTTCATTGTAAACACACAAACACGTACTTAGTATCAAGTTATTTAACTACATTATACTTTTATCGATCCACAAAACCGTTATCTGCTGTATTCGACGAATGATAGTCGAAAGTTACGCTTAAATCATAAATGTACATTATAAAGTGTTTTCCCGGCATAATAATGTCAGCTACGCTTGGCTCAACAACGCTTTTATGTGTGCAGATCTATTGTTTGTGTGTTAAACTGACCTAAACGGTCACAGCTAAGTATGTATAAAATACACACAAGTAGAAATACAGACAAGTTCAATTCATACGAGTATTGCATACGAAAAAAGATATTCATACTTTCACTGCATATTCTTTACCATCCCATTGTCTAAGGCAACCTCATGTGCTGAGTCTGACTGACATCTCCATTGCAGATAGACGAACTTGACCTCTTTTTATATCATATTTATTTCATGGGTATAACAACTTTGAGCAATTGTATGAGCCTTCTGAAGGAGGCTTCCTCGACTTTTCTTGGCATCGACAGCTGAATCGTTTAAGTTTTGACCTTCTATAAAGGTTCCTGTTCTCATATGCATATCAGGTTTTTTTATATATCGCAGGAGGTTTAACCGAATAATATTTCCCACGAACGTCCTTCAATGAATATCAACAAGGCTCATCTTTATGTTGTCAATATAAAAGCAATTATTTCACAGCAATTATTATTAATTGTAAATACCATAATATAACAGGAAATCATTTTATTGAGATTAAAAAAAAAACATTATTATTACCAATATTTGGGATTATTTTACTTACTCAATAATTAAATTTAAATTAAGAATTTAACATATTCTTTTGCATAATTTGACTCCCCCATTAAAAATAAATCATACCCCACTGTGCATCACTTGCTAGACCTGGACTTTCGTTTTTATTTTCGGCGCATTCAACCCGATACACGTACGATGATCATAATTATTATAGTCTTTCGTTTAAAGCTGAAACTGGTTACAGACAATTCAAGCTCAACCGTGGCGCGAGTTACCCTTACATGATTGTTGTAGCTGAACGCGTAACATAGCTCTAGTCGAGAACACTCGACTGGAAAATACCCATTACCCTTCTCAACTTTTCTCAATTTAAGCTTTTTTACATGTAGTACTACGTTCGAAAGACAACTTTCACTTCACTAGGAGAAATATTATATGTATCTTAGCCGTCTCACCATTGATCTTACATCTTAAAGCTATCATCCTACTTAATTGCAACAAGATCGGACAAGCAGAACTCTAGTAATGGCTCATTTGAGTTTCAAGCAATGTAAATGCCTTAAGGCATGCAATACAAAATATTTTTAATTTATATCAGTAAGTAACGGGTATCCTATAGTCGGGAACTCGACTATACCCTTTCCCTCTTGTTTTATTATTATTTTGTTTCAAAATTCTTTTTGTGGTGTAATTTTTATAAAATTTATTTTTAAATAAGAAAAACAAAATTTTTTTAAACAAACTTTATATAGAAATTGAAAAAACAACACTATTCCAAACATCTGCTCCTGGAAACGACATTTTTTCCTAAAAGTGGCAGCTAATTTTTAACAAGCACGCGTAAATTTTCAACATATTGAGCTTATTTTTAGAAGTCTGAAACTTTGTGGATCTCTTCTGGGTCCTCTTTTCTATTACCCTACTTCATGTCGAAAGTGTTTTTTTTTAATTTGAATAAGAAAATCGTGTACCCACAATAAAAAGCCATACAACTTGAATTTTTAAAGTTTTTGATAATATTTTGAACAGTCATTTATATTATTTGTTTAGCTCCTTTATTTCCCCATATCAGCATGGGCTTTTTAAATGTAAATTGACTACTTCCACTCCACTCGGACACTCTTCGTTTGCTATCAATGGCTTCTGTAATAACAAACAAACTGATGTCATTTATTAAGTAACTTCTCTCCAAGTCTTTCTGGGTTACCTCTGGAGCTCTCCAAGGTAGTCATCTCGATCCTTTGCCTTTTACACTGTTTATAAATGCTAAAACTGGTCTGCAAATTAATTACTGGCCATGCCATATAAAGTTGCAGGAAGATCTTGACTCCGTTTAAATATAGTGCCATGTGAATCTTCTTAATATAATCCGGGGACCGTATCGATTATAATTTTATGAGAAAAATAAGAATTAAGAGCTGATTTTTATAAAAAAAAGTTGAGAGTAACTTTTATTTTTAATTTTTTTTGATAAAAATCGAAAATAAAACTTGTTTTCCAATTTAAAAGTTAAACCACAACTCTTATTCGCAATTTTTAATTTTCATTTTAAAACATAAAAATTATAAATAATTCGATTTTTTCGACTCATAACTCTTATTTGTGATTCCTGTCCATACCTCTCTATGTTCTTTGTCTTCTCGAGTACTAAAAATTTGGAATGCCCAATACTTTCGTGAATAAAGCTGCGGTCATAAGTTCGTGGTTTTTACATTAAGCGCTTTACTGAGCGCACACTCTGCAGGTACTTGTATCTATTTAACATGTTGACAAGTAATTTTATTACTAAATACTCCTTCCGTTATTTACTTTTAACAATCTAAGGGCCGTTTTTCAATGTACATATAAACTGTATCTAAGATATAATTTAAAGTTTGACAGTAATTTCTAAAAATTTACGTAAAAATATATTTTCAATTGTTGTCAAACACCTTATTTGGACATTGAAAAAACGGTCCTAAGGATATCAAATCAGGTTAGCATCACATTATGAATAAATGCTTAAATGTATTTTAAAAGCCACAACACATATGTATATACGTACATACGTATATAACAATTTGCAGTCATATATTCTTAGTAGTGGAGCTACTCATACTACTTTAAAGGCAATTACTACAAAATGCTTTTACACATGAACATGTTCATACGTACATACATATGTGACGGATCTATTTTGATTTATCATTTGTGAATATTTTGTTAAGTTTAATTGCTTTTCATGCACTCCACCCTTCACCTAGCCCGACAGACCCTGACGAAAACCAAATTAAGAACCGAAACCTGTTGTGTACTATAAATAAGTATATCCAAATACTTTTGGTGTGTTTGTTAACGTTTCACACTGTGGATATAAAATGAAAGCTTTGCAAAAGTAGGACCTCATAAATTTCCCCTTATAAAGTTTTTAGTTAAATTGACCTGATTATAACAACGTCAACTTAAGTCAATGCTAAGGCAAGTTAAGATAAGATAAGTTTAATAACGTTCGACTAATGCTTACAGCCCTAACGGTCGTTAACTTTTCGCTAATACTGTTCTGAAGTCCACTATATGAGTGTCCAAATTTGTTTGTGACAACAACACATAAGTTGTGATTGTGAATATACACTTGTGTATATATTTTCGTTGTATAATTTGTGGTCGGAGAACTCAGGCATTACACGCTCGATTACTTGACTTAAATATTCTGTCCGGTCTAAATACGTATTCACATACCGGTACATAAATATCATCATTAAAGCTATAAAATGCCGTGCAGTAAAAGGGCGTTAAGAGTATTTCCAAAAAGGTTCTCAGTCGTGTCACTCTGTTTGTGGCAACTCCTTTAAAGTTGGTTTGATTTCATTAAATATAATTTTAATTACCGAAATAAAGTATTTATTATTTCTCCTTTGCAGCAACATGTATCGGATATGCACCGTGTTGATTATCATATACTCCAGCCAGGCCCTGGGTGCGGACATTTTAATGGCCACCATGGGAGGCACAAAGTCACACAAAATACCCTTTTGGGAGCTTGCTAAAGGACTGATCAGCAGGTGTGTATTGCAAACATTCAGAATGCACTAAAACTACAAATAGCCGAAAACACATAAAAAATTTTAATGCCAAATTATTATTATATATAATCATAAAAAGATCTTTAACCCTTAGACAACTCTAAAAGCTAAGTTAATGTGCAAGCTGAATTAATATTTTCATAAAATAAGCGACCCTATCGAAGATGCAACATTATTCTAAAAAGAACAAAAGCGGTTTCGAAGGCATTCAAATATACTTTTTAAAATTAGCTAACTTAAACAAATGTTTTCGTTAAAGTTTTAGAAATTAAGGCCAAACTCAATAACAACTCTCAGTTATAATCGAGTCAATTTTGCCATTTCTGTATTTATTTCCCGAAGGCTAGAAGCTCTTCAGGGAGCAATTTCTAGTCCCATGTGTAAGATCTACTAAATATTTTTGAGCTTTATCGATTTTTAAAAGAAAAAAACCATCAAGGTTAAAGTCGAGTGTTGAAAGCATTTTAAAGTCCCAATATTTCTGATACATAAATTTGTGGCAAACGTCATATAATATGATTCAAACACCCAATCGCATATCTCTGCTACACCCTTGTTTTTAATTTAACAGCTATGTAAGTCAAGTCTTCACAACTCCGATTGAATGATACAAAAATATACTTAACCCATTAAGTATCCATTGAAAAATTCGAAAATACCTGTCAATAACTTTTAATGCATTAAATATTTTTTTAAATTTAATGTATAATTAATATTTAATTTTAACACTCGTCACAAAACTAGCTATCAGAAAGTTATGGGCTTAAAAATGCTTTTTCACTAGACTTTTTTTTATAAGATATAAGATAAAAAGTTTTTTATTGTTCATATGCTTTTGACTTTGTTAATTTGTTAGCTATTAACAGATACACTTCAAGTTTAAAAAAAAAGTCTAAATTAAATTAAAAACAGCTGCATGAAGACCTTAACAATATTATTCCCTTTAATCAGTATTTGCCCGCGGGTCCACAAAACAAAATCAAACGGTCTAGCAACAATATCTGCTTTTGCAGAGCAAAAGCTACCAGGTTTTATTGCTGCTGTCCTGATTCTATTTTAGACAAAAATCGAGACAAAATGTTTATAGCTAAATTTAGCAAGTGAACTCTGCATCAACATCTTCACCATACTCACATTCATCTTATATTTCATGAACTTTATATGTAGATACTTAAGTATATTGTGTTTATAAACATTAATTTCATATACATACATACATATGTATTTATTTTAAAACATTTTTCAGAGGTCACAACGTAACCTTCCTTAGTGGATTTCCAGCAGATTTTCATATCGATGGCCTGCACGAGGTAACACCGACAAGACTTGTTGAGTATATACAAAACTACACAAATTGGGATCTACTCGGTGCCAGAATGAATGGCGAAATGCCCATTAAACCCTGGGATGGATTACGCTATGCGTTTGAGGTGAGCATTGAAATTTAATGTATTGAATATTTCTGATCAAGTACAACTATTTCCGGATTAATAACCATTTACTTAACGACAATTTCCCGCTAAAAACGTTAAATGAACTTATCGGGATTGCAATAATTACTAGTGATCCAGTTTACTGCACTTCGCTTGAATAACTTCCGATTAATTATGTAATTTTTTAAGAGCCCCGTAATAGAATAATAGAATAGTCGCATTTCGCAGCCTTTGAGCTGCTTTCGTCTTTAATTTACTAAATAACAAATTTATATAATATACAATTTTCGTAAAAGTACGGAAAAATTTAACTTTAAGGTCAGAATTCGTGATTCGGCCAGAAATAAAGTCAGTTTTGGCTGTAAAAGCCAGACTTGGCGGAAAAAAGCTTAGCTTAGCAAAAAAAAATTTAGCATGTAGAACTAATCTTAGAATTACGGTTACGGAGTTAAGGTTAATTTGCATCCGATTGTTCCTATGGCAGCTATTTGGGATAGTAATCCAATTTTGAACAAATTTGGTCTTTTTTTTCAGCCATGTTGTTAAACAATTTCTGCTTTCAACCTTTAACCGTTTGACTCTCAGTCAGTCAGTTAGTGAGTCAGTCAGTCTGTCAGTCAGGACAAAGAGTTTAATATGTATAGATATAGGGTTTTAATGTTAGGTAGTTCCTCGTAATGCATTAAAACCGTAATAAGGAATTTGTTCTTAGGCTTTTTGAATTACGGCTGACTTTATCGGTGCTAATTAGGGCCATTTTCCAGGGCATAAGAATATAACATAATACAATTGAAACAGCTCTTAAGTATGTATTTTTTTGATGAGCATCAGCAGCTTATCCGATTGAGATATGTCCGTCTTTCGACTACCGCGTTATACGGATTAACCTAGGCTACAAAACTTCACAAAAATTAATCAAATATAATCAATAGTAATTCATAAAAGTGGCTGGATTGAGGGGTAACCCAAAACGATTCGAAAACGAAAAAAATAATAATATTGCTTCTTTTGTAAATTGACGTTAACGATTTGTCTTGTCTTACAGTCGTGCGATGCGATGTTGAGTGATGCTGAGACAAAGGACTTGGCGAACCGCACCTTTGGCCTGGCCATACTAGACGGCGCCTTTCCCGAGTGCGTGCAGGGTCTGGTACATCAGTACAAGGTACCTTTTATGTACATTAACACCGTTGGATTCTACATGGGCAGCTTGTCCCTTTCCGGGAATCCCGCCAGTTATGCGATAACTCCCAACTTCTACTCCCACTTTACGGATACCATGAGCCTTTACGAGAGAGCACTAAACACAGGCATGCAAATTGGGCAAAATCTGTTGCACAGTGTAAGCACAACAATTCTATACTATGTTATTTAATTATCTAATCAATTTTTCAACTATTTCCTTCTAGTATGTCATGCGACGTACACACCGTGTTCTGCAGGATCACTTGGGTTCCCATATCCCTCACCCCTACGAAATGGCACGCAATGTGAGCTTCATCCTCCAGAATGGACACGCTGTCGTCTCCTATCCCCGCGCCTTGAACCCAAATGTGGCGGAGGTGGCTTGCATACATTGCAAGCCGGCTCGACCGTTGCCTAAAGACTTGGATGACTTTATTGAGGCTTCAGGTGCTTCAGGTTTTATTTATGTGTCAATGGGCTCGTCTGTAAAAGCTGCCAATATGCCAGAATCTCTGCGTCGTATGCTTGTGAAGACTTTCGCGCGACTACCCTACCATGTGCTGTGGAAATATGAGGGCAACGAGGCAGACATGAACGATCTTACACCGAATGTCAAGCTATCCCGCTGGCTGCCACAGCAGGACGTTCTTGGCCATAGCAAGTTGCGCGCCTTTGTTACCCATGGAGGTCTCCTGAGTATGTTCGAAACGGTCTTCCATGGTGTGCCGGTGGTCACAATGCCTGTGTTCTGTGATCACGACGTCAACTCGGCCAAAGCGGAGGTCGATGGTTACGCCATCAAGCTGGATTTAGAGACACTCTCCACCAATCAGTTGTATAAAGCCATTATGAAAGTCATTCATGACCCGCAATTCAGAAATGCAGCCCGATACCGTCAGAATTTATTGAAAGATCAACGATCCACAGCCCTAGATACGGCCATTTACTGGACTGAGTACGTCCTGCGGCACAATGGGGCCTACCATCTTCAGTCTCCAGCGCGATATTTAAGGTATATCTTCAAACAAAAAGACTTGGCATACTTAAACGAAGAAAAAATAATAATACATGTTTGCTTTTTACTCAGCTGGTGGCAGTACTATCTCCTTGATGTGGTTGCCGTCTATTTAATGGCCCTCTGCATTGTGGTGCTGATGGTGAAGCGCCTGGATATTCGATCTGAGAAAGGGCGCAGCCAACATTTTCCCCACCTTCTCCCAAACACGAAAAAGAAAACCAAGAAATTGTAAATCCAGCAGAACAAACAATTCTTACCTTTTATGATAACGCGGATATTTAAGAATCTAATACTAATATCACATCCTATTTAATTCATTGCAAAGTGATAAAAGTAGTTCGAAACAGGCTACACAATGCTTAACTGGTAATCGTATCCCATTAAAAGTCAGCGATAATCGCAAGTTCGCAGCTATGCAGCATGGGTTGGAATTAAAACATGTGCCTGTTTAATGTATTTCGGCGATCTATAACTGTGGTACAATATTTGAGACACCGACACCTCTAAATCTCAACCATACATACATAGATATGTATTTATCTACTAATGTCGTTTTAATTGAATGCAGTTAAAGTTTGTAATACTTTAAGGTTTTTCGCTCTTTTGGATCAAGTGCCTTGTAAATAGTGTCTTTATTTATAATTAGAATTAACTACGAAGAAATTAAAATACAAAAAAAAATTCATTAATTGCGAGCAACCTCAAAATTTTGTGCAACATTTGCAAACGCGGAAATTTTAAACCAAAGTCTACAAATCGTTACTACATTTATTCAATTTAATTGTTAAAATACTATGGGTAGTTGAAATAAAATGAAGTTTAAACTTAAAAAAAAAAGCATCTTTCTGTCAACACTAAAATGAGTTTGTTTTGCCTGAATGACGAGTCGAACCCGATTAGAGAAACGGGTCCTTCTTTATGAAGAATCTCGGCAAGGGTATCATTGTCTACCGACGAAAGCATCATTTTCGATCAGAAACCGAGCGCACTTAATCAGTTGGAGGAATTAGATCAATGTGATCAAAAATTGCGTAAAATGCTTGCTGGGACAGCTCGAAGATACTTTACATGTATCCAGTTGTGTATCTAAAATCAAAATCATACAATCATAGGCTTACAGATACAATACTTTTATCCCTGACCATACAAAATAGTTTCGCAAATAACAATAGGCTGAATAAATACCTGAGATGTACAAACAGATAAATATTGAACAGCTACAACAACTGAATTTTGGCAATGAACATGTGTATATTATTTGAAAATGTATACAATTATACTAAACTGATTGTTTAACTAGTTTTGCCATCATTTTTTCCTCTTTGACCTTTCGCTTAGCTTCCTTTTGCTTTTTCTTGTCTTCCCGCTCCTTCTGCTCAAGCATTTCTTTGAAGCGGTCATCGCGTGTATCCACCTTGAATCCGAAATGCCGGCGAACCTCCTCTATCAATCTCTCCTTGCGTTGAATTGCGGCTGTGGCATCAGCTTCCCGCTTGGCAACCTTTGCGTTAAGGTCTGCCTTCCACTGCTCAAGCTTGTCCAGCTTCTTAGCTATGGCTTCTTCACGTTCCTTAATTGCATCTAGCTTTGCAGCCTTTGTGACTCGAACCTTCTCCAACATTTGCTGAATTGTATCGGGTTGCGTAATGGATTGTAGCTTATTCGTTTTAGCATAATCCGATTTCAGACCAAAGCAAATTTGTGGACTTATTTCACTACTTGCGCCGAATTTGCCATACATGCTTCTTTGATACTTCTCTGTCAAATGTATCCAGGAGTGTGCCTCGAGATACGGAGCTGTTTCGAACAGCACATTTTTATGTTGTTTTCGCAGTCCTGATTTATCCCGCACAGGTTCGTATTCCACATTTTCATTGACAAACGATGCCGGTATTTCTGTCTTGGTAGAACCAGTTGAGTACTTTAGACATCTGATTGAAATTCCTTTTGTAGCATTTAATTTACGGAAATTCATTTTTAATAAATAAGTATTTTAGTTGTTTAGCAATTTAACATATCGATAGCTCGACTTCAATGTGGGCTGTTATATTCGATAATGATTTGTTTTATTTCAATGCCAATCGATTTGTTGAAACCGATACAATCACCGAAGTGCTTTTCAATTAATCGCATCACGTATAAAGTATATAATTATTGAAAGCTGATTGAAAAAGATATTCTATTCCGAAACAGGCACTTTCATTGATCCTTAATTTATATGTGCTTAATAATAGGAATACAATTATAATGAATAGTAAAATAATAATATTTAATGGTTTCACATTGAGAGGCAATACATACGGCATGCTTAGAGGCATTCCTAAGTTAAAGCGAATTATAAATTGTTAAATTCCAAACAATTAAACAACACTAGTGGGATTCCGGTAAACGTTTTTAATTTGCTTTTGATTTGATTTTGATTTTTCAGTCAGCTGTTCACAGCTGCTCCATACAACATTTTCAGTGTACCCAGAGCAAATCAGGGAAATGTGGTCTTACAAATTGATATCGAAAAATCAGCTCTGAGACTGGTTTTTTCATTTTGATTTGGTTTCGAACAGTTGTGTGACAGTTGGTGTTTGTTTGCATTGTAAATCTACGAATATTCAATAAAAACATATTCGATGTATACTTTTAAGTTGTCAATTAGCTGTTCGCCCAGGCTGTCAGCTGTTCACGAAATCAAAAAATAATCAATGTGCAAAAAGGGTCGTTCCGTCAACTGATTTATATTTGGTTAAAAATAATCAAAAGCAAATCAAAAACGTTTACCGGAATCCCACTAGTAATGGGATTCCGGAAACAGTTTTAGATTTTGTTGAGATTAGTTTCAGATTTCGCATCCAGCTCTCACAGCTGCTCCATACCAAATTTTCAGTGTGCCCAGAGCAAATCAGAGAAAAGTTGTACTAATAGATTTTGTGAAATCTGCTCTGGGGCTGATTTCGTTTTGGTTTTGATTTAGTTTCGTTTTCAATTTTTGTGACATTTGGTGCAATTGCACGCTAGTTTCTATAATTATAAGTTGTCAATCAGCTGTTCGGCCAGGCTGTCAGCTGTTTACGAAATATAAGACTAATCAGTTTTTAAAAACGGTCGTTCCGTCAACTGTTTTAGATGTGGTTAAAAATAATCTTAATCAAATCTAAAACTGTTCCCGGAATCCCATTACTATTTTACTATGACACTAAAATATGAGGCAGTGTGAACCTATCATAACCATTGCTGAATTGGTTGCGATATACCAGGGCAGAAAGCATATCGAAATTTTTTCGATAGTGGGCTCAATGGAAAACAATCGCCGCCATCTGACAATGTAATTTGTTTCCTCGAAACTGTGCAAATTAAATTAGCTCAAGCACGGAACTAAATCGTGGATTTAAGCATTCGTAAAAGGATTAAAGCTAAACAATACCCCTTTGCACCCATCGAAGGGTAGTATGGATAGGTCGGGGCTATTAATTCCGCCGCATATGGTTGGTCGGATCTATTCTGTCTACTGCAAGGATTTTGTGTAAGTAAATTGTTTGATTCCGCGATTGTATATTATAAGTATTATACTCGTATTCATGTTTACAATACTTCGTATGTCGATAGTATATGTGTAGACACAAATAAATGCGCCCATCAATCCTCTGTTGTTAGAAAATGCGGTCCCCGCTTCGCTTTTCGGTCTCAACAATCTAGCGCAGTTTCAATCATCGATGATCGATCGCGGATTTCAGAAGTGGTGCTCCTTGGACGCGGTGACCGCTTCGCATTTAAATCTAGCTCTCAAATATCTCATCGCTCATAATTTATTAACAACCCCACGATATTAACTGTTTTTATAGTAATTACAACTTACTTGAATATAAACACACAAACAAAATCAAGACACGATACATAAATTTACTTATTACATATATCTAAATTATTAATACTATATTTTTAGGTCTTATAACGAAATTACGTTTTATCCGAAAGAATACCTTAATGTCTTAACTGGACCAAATGGAACCGGGAAGTCGACAATTGTATCTGCCATCATATTGGGCTTGGGAGGCGACCCGCAGTTGTTGGATCGCTCATCTAGCATTTCTGATTACATTAAGAGCAATAAACACTCAGCTACAATCACTATTACCATTTATGGTCGCGAAAATGACTGCAAAGAAGCTTTCAAGCGTACAATAAACAACACCGGAGAATCTCGTTTTTTTGTGAATTCTAAGGACATGTCTAAGGCAAAATTTTTGAAAATCATTGCTTCTTACAATATTCAGGTCAGCAATTTGTGTCAGTTCCTACCACAGGATCGTGTACAGGTAACTAAAGTATGGCATTTCTACTACTACAATGTCGAAACATATCATTTTCTAATATATATTTTTTTTTATTCAGGTATAGATGATTTGTAATAGTATTTCGATTTAATGATTGGATATTTTTCAACTTAATTTCAATTAGACATCATTCACACCATATTGGTACCCACAGAAAACATTTCCTTTAAAGTTTATGAAATTTCAAATTAATATCTAAATTTCAATTGCAAATTCCAATGCACAGCTTTAATTAAATATTAATTCTTTATTTTCATACCCATTTCAACATTTGTCGTTCGATTATCAATTTTGTTTATGGGATTCTTGCTATAATAACATGGCTGCAAAATAACTGTTAAAGAGAAAAATAAAGAATTTTGAGTCTTCGACTGTCGTGCTATACTTATTTATATGTATTTTTTGGTGCATAATAATATCGGTAACAGATCTTTTAATAAGATAAACACAAATAACCGCATTAAAATTTAATTTAATGTAACTACAATTTTTTTTAAATATAATTTAGGATTTTTCAAAAATGAATCCCCAAGAGCTGTTAGTCAATACAATGTCTTCTGTGTGCGACCAAGAGTTAATACAAAATTTTGACGATCTAAAGGAAATGCGAGTAAAATTATTAAGCGCTAATGCTGACCGAGCAAAAGAAAAGGATAGCCTTCAGAAAGAACAAAAACGCTTGGAACAGTAAGTATTAAATTTATTTAATTTAATCTTTATAAAGTATTTATGAACGAACATGGTAGACTACAGGTTACAGTGGATCAATTCCAAGAGCGTCAGGGAATATTACAAAAACTGAACATCTATAAGGCCAACAAATTATGGACTGATGTAACTGTGGGAAAAACAAAAATAAAGATCTTAAAAGATCAGTTGGATGAAGCTCAAAAAACTTGTAAAACTCAAAAGAAAATGTATGAGTCGCAAAAGCGAGCACAGCAAAAAATTTCACAAAAAACTTCTGATCTCAGAAACAAGACTTTAGAGCAAGTAAGTAGATGAGATATATTAAAAAGCATGTATACTTATTTCTTTTTATCCTATGTTCAGGTCCAGCTAATATCACAGACCAATGCAACTAAAAGAGGTTTGGAATCCCAATTAGAGAACATAAAACATAAAATAAACGAAAGCAAATGCGACTTGGAGGTTGGTTATTTCATTTAAATTGTCTTGCGGTATATTTAAACGATCATTTATATTTTATAGAGAAATGTGCAGCAGGCAACTAAAAGTAAAAATGAAGTAAATCAAATAATGCAGTTAGTGGAAACTAAAAAGCACGAACTGCAGGAGTTTAATAAGCACAAGTTAGATGTTTTAAAAGAGCTAGGCGAGCATAAGAATAAAATAAATAAGACTCGTGAGACGACAATGAGTCAGTATAATAAGCGCAGAGAACTTGAAACAATGCTAAACGATGAGAAAATTCCTGAAATCACTGCTCTCTGTCATAAGATTGAGAGATTGCAAAATATCAAAACGCAAAAAATTGAGGTAAGATATTAAATTGAATAATATATAAATATTATTTTAAGTTATATATTTTCAGCAATTACGATCCCAAAATCCAAACCTGGTCGAAGCTATGAGTTGGGTGGCTCAAAATAAGCATAAATATAGGAGTCATATTTATGACCCCATGATTTTTGAAGTGAGTATACTAACAATCGATATGAATACGTTAATATTTTAATCAATGAAATGAATTTCTGACATCCAATTTGGGACGAACAGTATAAAATTGTATGCATTATTAAATCTTAAAAAAAAAGGTTGGCATTTGCCCCTGCGCGAAAGAATTAGGTAAGAAGAATCGGGACCTTATTGCGCATGTTGTCATTTACACCAGTGTGCTTCGTGACGTTAATTCGCCACCGTTAAATTACAAACTAAACTCTATTCTTAAAAAACATTTAGGTATGTTCAAATAATTTCTATAGATTCTATTTTAGAAATCAACCGTTCGAAATGCTGGTGTTTCTTGAACGTCGGACATTTAACATATTTGTTGCTTGCCTTCAGAAGCACCGACAAGTGCTATGGTCTGAACATAAAAAATTTAAATATTAAAAGAAATAGAATTGCAATGATTTTAATAAAAAGCGCATATGTAAAAACTGAATTTGGTAAAAAAAAAGTACTAGAATAACTTAATTATAAAAAGCCCTAATGTTATATCTATAATACATATATTAAGCTTTTAATATCCATTAGAATTCAGTTTTTAATGAAGTTGTCCTATGATTGTACCATAAAATAAACTTATTTAAATGTGCTCTTGTTTACAGCTTAACATTAAAAGTGAGGAAGGAGCTATGTATTTAGAGAACGTTGTCAGGCAGCGCGACCTTTACGCTTTCGCGTGCGAGGACAAAAATGATATGTCAGATCTGATTGACGAATTATGTGTGAAGCAAAGACTATCTGTTAATGTTATGTATTGTGCACCAGGAAACAGATGCTTGCATACTTCTACCGTGCCAATTACAGAAATCACGTAAGCATAATAAATAATATATTTATATATTTCCTAACAATATATTTAATGACTAGATCTATGGGATTCAGTTCGTATCTTGTGGATCTTGTGTCCGGGCCGATTCCAATAATAAACAAACTTTGTGGAACCTACCAAATTCATAATATTCCTATTGGCAAAGATGATGTTGGTAGATATACTTCAAGCATTCCAAAATCAATTCGACTATTTTTTGGAGGTGAGTAATAATATTTAATTTACTTATTATATTATTAAGAGTTTGTATTGTACTAGGGGGCTCCGCCTCTGCTTTCTTCGCTCGCCAAATTGAAACGATGGTCTTTATTTTTCCGGTGTTACAAATTTATATAATATAACATTTTTTGTAAGAAACGAAAATATTTAGCTTCCGCTGTCCGCTGCTTTATTGTTTTTTTTTGTTCCTATGGCAGCTGGTCTTTATTTTTCCGGTGTTACAAATTTATATAATATAACATTTTTTGTAAGAAACGAAAATATTTAGCTTCCGCTGTCCGCTGCTTTATTGTTTTTTTTTGTTCCTATGGCAGCTAAATATGATATAGTAATCCGCCTTTGACCAAATTTTGTCAGGATATAATAGGCACTCCCAAACATACAATCTGTGAGTTTGGTTGAGATATCTTTAGAAACAAAGAAGTTTTTTATACTAAAGGTTAATTTTCATCCGATTGTTGCCATGGCATCTATAAGATATAGTAATCCGACCAAACTGACCAAATTTGGTTAGGATATAGGAGACAGTCCCAAATATACAATTTGCAAATTTGGTTGTGATATCTTTAAAAACAAAGGTCAAAGAATTTGATATATATGGATAATACGGTGCTACAAAAAAAATCAAAACAAAACTTCTGGGATGGGACACAGCGTAGGTTGTAGGTATAGATAAATAAAGTTTTTTAAATTACTGTAAAAATAACGTTTTTTCGTACCTGTGCTTACTATTACGCTTATAGCTTCGTCAAATATTCATTTTTTCAACGGTATTGGAAAGAAAAAACTTTTGACTTTGGTAATGTTTTTGAACACTATTTTACTAGAAACCCCTTAAATTTGTATTATTACTTAAAAAGAACACATTTTCACGAGTAAAATGTGTGTCTATTTTCGAAAATCGGACAATAATTAGCAAAAGTGGATTTTAATAGATTTTCTGAAACTAAATTGTTCAATATGTTGATATTCGCGCTATTATTGCCCCATTTCCCCCTCCCCCATTTCTATTTGTAGTTGCTTTGTTGTCGAACGGAGTATTTTTCCATGACTTTTTTTCTAAAAAGTTGAAGAGCTCAGTTAAATATTACTCGATTTTAATAAGCTAAAGTGCAGAAGACGCAGAACTAAAGGTTTTTGAAACTGTATACCAAAGGTTTTACTTTTCACTTTCGAATTACAGTCGAACTTCCTAACTCGAACTTCCCTAACTCGAAGTCTCTAACTCGAACCAGAATCGGAGTGGCAATACTAGCAAATTTCATACAATTCTACTTCCTAACTCGAAGTCTCCCCTAACTCGAACTTTTTCGTGGATAATGGTGATTCGAGTTGGGAAATTCCGACTGTATTACAATTAATTGTAGGATGCATAGGATTTTTTAACACTATCAGCCTCGAAAAATTTTTGAGTTGAGCAACGCGCAAGATGCCAACGCGCTGATAATGAAGTTGAGAGTAGTTTAAACTAGTTGATATCCACATTCTTTGACGTTCACGTTGCTAGTGCATTTTTCGTTGATGTCGCTACTGTGTATGTTTCGAAAGTGATTTTATATCGATATTGTGTTGTATTGTTAATTACGCAAAGTAAAAATGTACATACATATATGTATCTTAAAACTAGTTCATATGGAATTTATTTAACTTAATATAAAATAAATACAATGGCAACAGCTAAGAAAGAAAAATAACGGCAGCAGTAATTTTGAGGATGAGGAAGAGCAAGAGCAAAAGTTCAATACATTTTTATATAAATATATTAAAATGTATTTTAAAATAGCTTTTAATTTCTTTTTATTATAACATTACAATAACTATAAAATTAATAAAAATAGTAAGGCTCGTTTTTTCTAGCATTTAATATTGGTATTATTGCGATTTTATTACTGCATGTAAAATAGAGTGCATCGATTTGCATTGGCCCAAAAAAATGAAAAAATGGTAACCAATTTTCATAATCTATGGTCAATTCTAAAATGTTTTCACGAAGAAACCATAGTTTTAAAATGAATTCCTGGTCCGCGTTTTTGATACCTTGGGTGTTTATGGACCGATCCTTACAAACTTGTCAATACTCTTGTTAGGATCCGTCTTTTAAATTTCCACAAATTTGGATTATTTTTTTAGGATAGAGACGAACCTCAAAATCGTTCTTCCAAGGATAAATGTTTAAAGAACATTTCGTCCTTTGGCTCTGGTCCAAGTTGACACCAAGTTTGTCAGAATCGGACCATACACAAACAAGATATGGGCATTTCCATACTCGCGCACGGGACATTCGTACACATTCAAAGTAAAAAAACGGTAAAAAGGAAACGGTTTTTTTTTCTGATGAAGGGCTTAACATATAGCATTTGATTAGCTCTTTCATAGGTGCAAAGAGTGATTTTAGGTAATTTTTCATTTTAAAAATAATAGAAAAATTCAAGTGATTCGCACGGGACACAAAACGGAAGTGACTTGTGAGGTCAACCAATTCAAACGCCAATTTCAGCGAATCCAGAGGCAATATTTTAATGCAATTTATTTTTAACTCTTGTGCATTGATGCCCCTTAAAAATGGTTATGATTTTTTTCAAAGATGACTTGCACTTTTTTTTTAATTCAATTTGACGTAAATTCGCACGGGACATCGCGCACGGGACATTTTTTACCATCACTTTTTAATGTTCTTTCTGTCTCTCTATTTAAAAATTATATGTCCAAAACAGCCCGAAAAACTTATTTAAATTAAATTTTCAATATATTTCTTTGAATTAAAATGGTTTATGTTACAATTTTACTGACCTACTAAGTGTAATCGTTAAAATACAAACGGTCCATTTTGGAAGTCAATTTTTAAGAAAATTGACATAAATATGAAAAAGTGAATTTATTCCAATGTAGAATCTATATGTTCATCCTATTGAATTTTTTCCAGTGTATATTGCTTAAATAAATAACTTAAATACATTTCTGGAAGAAAATTTCAAAAGATGTGAATTTTTGATCAATTTTACGTTTTTGGCAGCGGTGGACCTTTCTGTGGAAATGCCCATATACATTTAAAAAAAAATAAATTTTCAATTTAAAATGGTTTGAAAACATGAAAACATCTTAGAATTGACCATAGGTTACGAAAATGGGTTACCATTTTTTGTGAAAAAAAATCGATGCACTCTAATCTACAAGCTTTCGAATTCGAGTACAACATTAATAGCAACACTTAATTAGATACGTACATTACTAATACAACATTATATACGCATATGCATGTACATTGTACCAACGTTGCTACTACATTTTTGTATGCTCATACAAACATAAGAAATTTATTATCAAAATCCTTTATTATAGACAAATACAGGGTGTTAACTTGTCACGTCTCTTCAGGAATATTTTTAAGAATTTACTTTTTAAGGCCTGTCTCCAGCACTGCGAAATTTTTATGTTAGGAATTTGCTATTTATTTCGTGTGCGTGGAACATAAACAAAACAGTGTGCCCAAATACGTAAAACGTGTGACGATGTACCTAAAAGGTGGATGGTCACTCTGTCGAATCAGCTGTGTTTTGTAACAGCGCCAATTTTGAAAGTTCAACTAATTTAAAAAAAGTTAATAAAATGAACCCTGACAATGAAGTGATTGTGTTGGAGGCGGCATATATTGTTGCAAAAACAGTTTCATCTCTCTTTTGGTTTTGCGCATAGTTTTTCTTCCATTTTTTCAATCGACACTCGCGAAATAATTGTCGACAATATATTCCTGAGCTGTGCATCAGCTGTTCTCTCAGTCCACAAACGCTGTCGATAGGCCATTAATCGATATTTATTTGTGGATTTCGTTCAAGTTGCTGGATACTCAAGCAACGAAATCGAAAACGAAAAGTTTCTGCCTCAGTTTTTTTATATGAAGTTTGGCAGAAATTTTTATTTTCCGCGGTGGTGGATACCCGGCTTTAGAAAATAATTTTAAATCTTTAAGCTGAACTTTGCTTTCTATTAACAGGTACAACAAGATTTTCGCTGACGACATCCCGATATCGTTCTGATTTCATTTTAACCGAAAGCACAATTCGAAGAAAGTTTCAACTTATTAGTCTTGACTCAAAACAGCTAAAGTCGCTTAAAGATAGGTAAGTTAAAATGTCCTTACGGTAAACGTCAATTTATTAAAATGGACATAAAAGATTTTTACGAAATATTGCAAGCACCTTTTCTGATCCAAGTCGGGTTATCATACTCCGATTGAGGTAAAAATTTATTTCCGAGTGCTTTAGGACCAAATGAACAGAACTAGCCCGTATGCGTTTAAAAGTAATGACTTTGAAAAAAAAGCGTCTCCCTAATGTACATAATTTATAGGTAACATTTAAAAAAAATTTTAAATTTCACTAAGATCTATTAAGGTAATACTATAATAGATAAAGCATTTGGACAAATCTATTATAATATTTTTGTTTATTAATATTTTACAATTTATTAAAATTGGATCGGGACCGAAGGATCAAAGCCAAATTAGAACCCGTAAATCGGGAAAAGCCACCACACGCATAGTTTTCAAGATATTAGGATTTTTTAACTCATTACCGTTAGCTACTATTATTACCTATCATCCTATTAAATCATAACAAGATCGGACAAATAGAAAGGTGGTAATGGTTGATTAAAGCTTTCCCACTTGTTTTGAATTTGGTTTTATAAAAAACTGCACCAATTAGTTGACTGCTGGTGCTTCAAAAAGCATCGGGCTAAAAAGATGAAGAAAGATAAATGGACAGCAAGCACTATCCTTAGCACTTTAAGAAATAATGTTAAAATCAAACCGTGGTCGCCGTTCTATGCAGAACAATTACAAAGACAATTCTCAAAATTCGGTTGATTTGCCAATTAAAATCGGTAGATGTGAATCGGTGAAGTAAAAATATTTTGAGAATTGGTTTTATCACATGCAAAAATGTATTCTACTAAATACGCGGATCACTGTTAAGCCTTAATATATAAAATTTTTAGGTGCTACTGTATGTACACAAATACTTTCGTGAAATATTGTTCAGAAAAATGATAATACAGTTGAAAATAAAATTTATTCAGATTTTTTTAAAATGTATTTTAATTCAAATTACTTAATTCTTATAGACACGCCAAATCTGTATGTGAAAAGGATCAAATTAGAAACAAATTAGTAGAGGTCGATAATGAATTCGATCGCTTGCAAATAGTTCTTCGCGAAGAAGGAGAAAAAAAACGAAAAATTGAACAAAAATTGGCGCATTATGGAAATCTGGAGAGCGAAGTAAAAAAGCTATTGGAAAAAGTAGACACCATCAACAAGTCATTCTCATGTGAGTAAAGCAAAAAACATTTTTGAACAATATTTAATATTTGTGATTTTAGCGTTGGTTACCTTACAGGAAGCTTTTCAAAAAAATGTCCTGACAGATCTCAAGAAAATATATGCAGTTGAATGTCAGCTAGTCCAAATTCTAGAGTCTACAGATAAATTGCTCACAAAGAAGAAACTAAACCAGGTAATGGAGCACGTCCATAAGCAACAACATGAGTCTCAAATAAATACTCTTACCGAGTGTGAGGAACAGTTTAAAAACTCTACTGTAAGTATAAAAACAATCAAATCAGTAATCCCATTGTCTATATAATTAAAAATTTTAGTATATTGTCGAGAAATTGGAGAAATCCATGCAAATGCAAGCACAAGATATCGAATCAAAAACTTCAGAAGTTCAACGTCTATGTAATGGGCAACTCCCTACGAATGACGATTTCACGTTTAAATCGGACTTTGAAGAATTATCAAGATTGGACTTGGATCAAATACGTGAGGCCATCGTCGAGTTTCAAGCAAGATTGGAGTGCATGAAAGACGTTAATTCAGAGGTAATATTAAACTCTACAGTTTTCACTTTATCTTAAATTAAATTATTTGTTTTTTTTTTATATATATATTCTAGGCAATCACCGATTTTCATCAACGTCAAGAGCAGGTTCAAGAGTTGAAGAAATTGATCGACCATAAAGCCAATCTTGAGAAAAACGTGGAATCGGAAATATCTAACTTATTCGGCAAATGGGAACCAAGACTTACCAATTTAATTGAAACAATAAGCACCAAGTTCGGCGAATTTATGGAATCTATATCATATATAGGGGAAGTGGTCTTGTCAAGAAAAGACATAGTGAGTAATAACAATTTACCCGTTCACACAGAAAGTTCATATGACCTAGACATTTCTTTCAAATAGTTTAGTTCTACAGAACTTTTCAGTTAGGGTGTTTACTTGACCCTAGCAGCGTTGCAGATTGAAAACGTTGCAAGCTTGCTGCGAGAAAAGCGCTTTACGTGCAACGCGTTGAACACATTCAACAATATGTAAATGTGTATGCAACGCTTTCCACATAAAGCGCTGTTCTCATAGCAAGCTTGCAACGTTTTCAATCTGCAACGCTGCTAGGGTCAAGTGAACACCCTAAGTGTTTTTTCCAAAGCTTAGAAAAAAGGTTAACGTATACCTGTCCTGAATTTTTATATGTACATGGTAATGTAGGACTTTTCCGTCAAATTTTGCAACAATTTGTCTATCCCAGAGGTCGATTTACGAATTTTACTTTAAAGAAGGGACCAATTTCATTACAAGTAATATTCAAGCCTGTTCCGGTTTTCCCTTTCGGCAAGGTTTTTCGGAATTGAATTTCCTTTACATATTCCGGTTTTCACTTTCGGCAAGATTTTGTGGATTGAATTCACTTGTCATTGCATATCATAAAATAAATTAAAAAAAAAAAAATATTTTTAAAATAATTAAACGTTTCTGGAGCAATGTTGCATGCATCATCAGATAAATACAAAATTATTTATTTGATTTAAAAAATTTTTTTTTTAATCTTCATACCTCAAAATCGATGACTCTAGCCTAAAATGTTTGTCGGATTTGTTCGTTGCGTTACAATTTCCTCAAGTATTTGTAAATGTGAATGTGAAATTAACTAGGTTAGGTTAGGTAAGGGCGGGGTCGACCAAAAGTCGACGCACTTAGGCCTTGGATAGGCCCATTGTGATACCGCGAGATCATTCCCCCTCTGCCAGCGAGGGACACTAAGTAAACTAACTAAGGATGCGAAGAAATTAGTCAAGATTTTGGTACTTATTTTGAACGACAATTTAAGTGTTATTAATTATTGCGAAATATAAAGAATATAATTCTTCTTTTTTTAATGCAAGTATGGACCAAACTGTAATTAAATACAAACAAAAATTATGTTTGTGAACACTGCAACAATTGACAACTGTTCTAAAAGATATTTGTGAAAACTGAAAATATGCAACTTTATTAAAAGAGCATACAAAGCTTAAAACCTAATATCCAGTATACAGAAAATTCATCCAAATGGACGTGATGAGAGAATACTATAGAAACAGCCTCACGTAATAATTTCGAGCCACTTTGCAACCCTTTTTTTTATATGGAGTTGACACCTTTCAAACTGCTTTTCCAGCTACAGGATACTGTGCTTTAAAAATCAATGCCAATTCATGCAAACCATTTTTAAAATTAAAAGACTATTTTCAAATTGCAAGCCAAAATTATTCTTTTGATGCCAACGTCTGATTTGCTCAGAACATTTTTCGGCTCTGGAAGAGCAGGGACATCCGGCACGCAATTCGCAAGAAATGTAAGGGAAATTCAGTCAAATCTTGCGGATTGAAATTTGTAAAATACAATTAAAAACCGGAAACCGGATTATAAAAATGACAATGATAATGTGAATATGTTTAAGAATTATCATCAATTACATATATAAATTAATTTTGAGCACTTTAAAATCATTACTTTACAATCTGTGCAGTGTTGCCAGAGTTTCAGCGCCCCAATAAGCTAAATTCTGAGTAAAAATAAGCTTAAAAATAAAAAAAATATGCTGAAATTGGGCAAATAAGGTGGGTGGGAATCAATTGGAGCCCTAATACGTTGATTTTCCGAAATGGGTCGGGTTTGTGTTTTTGCTCCGAAGTCAGCAAACGCGGCACCCATCGGCAGAATAATTTGTTCATATGAAAAATCTCACCAAAAAAATGGCGTGTGCGCACGATACTTATCCTTGTGGCATCTGCTAGCTGGCACACCTTTACCATCGGTCGACCAATACCATTTCATATGTTTTTTTGACATTTTCCTATGAAAGTCCATCGGATGGGGCTGCCGTTGAGGACTTCATCGCCAGTGGAGCTTTGGGTACCACGAAACTTTAAAGACCAATATTTTACGGTGTAATCTAAAGGAGCACTAGCCCTATAATATTTATACAACTTTTCATTTCATTCCTTAGCCGTTTTGTTTCTCAAAAAAGAATGTTTTATGAAAAAACGAAAGTTGTTTTTTTCCATACTCAATATGATGCCAAACACGTTAACAAAAATTGGCTCTCAAAAAAAAGCAAATGACTGTATCGAGCTTAAATTTTTTTTTCAGCCTAAACATGATTGGACTAGAAGGCACCATAAATTTTTTTGCGATTACAGCGAATTTTCCTGGGCAAGGAGGTTACTTTTCATTCCACCTAGTATTTACACGTTTTAAGTGCATTTTGTTGTTGTCTGAAAACGCATTCCTCTTCCGCAATTGACCACGGCAATGAAAACATTCGAATGGCAAGTAATGCAAGGGACTCAAATGGAATAATATACTCTGCGTCCTTATAAGCGAGCACTTCCGTCTTAAATTTGACAATGTCATCAATGTGTTCCATATAATAAGATGAGGTTTATCAATTTGATTTCAAATCATCAATGAAATCTTCATGAAACAGTTTAAGCTTATAAAATTTTTAGCTGATGTCACGAATACATTTTTTACTACCTCAGGGAAAGAAGTATATGTGGGTGAAGTTATTCAAAAAAAATATACTTCTAACACAAAAGATTTGATGCAGATTTCTTAAAATAATCTTATCATTCAGTTTTCTTTTGAATGACACAAACATTTTCTTAACCCATTAAGTACCCGTGGAAAATTTAGAACTTTTGTAAAAGTGTTTTTTTTTCACTTTTTTCCTCGATTTTTTACAAAAAATATTTTGATGCAATAAAATTCTTCAAACAATTCTAAGAGTGACTCCAAAAAAATTTTCAAAAATATTTTTTCTAGTATTTTTTATAATTTTTTGAAAATTGCTAAAATGGCACATTTTGTATGAAAAGGAGGAAAAAGTAGGAAAAATGGGTTAAAATTGTCATATTTCGAATTTTCGAAAAATTATAAAAATATGTACTAGCAAAAATATTTTTGAAAATTTTTTTTGCAGTCACTCTTAGAATTGTTTGAAGAATTTTTTTGCATCAAAATATTTTTTGTAAAAAATCGAGGAAAAAGTGAAAAAACAATACTTTTACAAAAGTTCTAAATTTTCCACGGGTACTTAATGGGTTAAGAAAATTTTTGTGTCATTCAAAAGAAAACTAAATGATAAGATTATGTTAAGAAATCTTCATCAAATCTTTTGTGTTAAAAGTATATTTTTTTTGAATAACTTCACCCACATATACTTCTTTCCCTGAGTGTATATGAACTTTAAAATACAGTCGAACTTCCCTAACTCGAAACTTCCCTAACTCGAAGTTTCTCTAACTCGAACAAAATCGAGTGGCAATAGCGTTTACCAGGCAAATTCCATACAATTCTACTTCCCTAACTCGAACTTTCCTAACTCGAATTTCTCCCTAACTCGAACAAAAATATTGGCCCGTACTTCTGTAAGTCGAATTTTTCAGGAAAATCTCCAATAAAGTTTAAATTTTTTTTTCTTTTCTGCTTTATGCTTTTGTTAACGGATCGTTTGGATATGTAATATTGATGTACATTAGCATATGGTGTTGTAATATGATAAAAAAATGCATCAACAATTCTTAAGGCTTGTGAAATTGCTATAGGAAAGATGTTCGAAATGTACTTCTTTGTCAGCGCACCAGCTCAATAATATGGCATGGCACCAGCACGTGTATTAAAATTTTTATCTCTTTAAGAAATTTTTAAACTTATTTGTTAAGAAATTGAAAAGTGGACCAGTTTAAATTATATTTAAAAATGGAAAATTAATTATGTCATTTGATTCGGGAACGTCTTCTGGATACAGCAAAAGAACGGTAAAACCTATTTTTGAGAATATCGACAGGTCTTGAACGAACTGAAATTTTTTTTGTTGAAAATAACAAGAAAAGTTTTCAATTTGAAATGTATTTATGAATGAATGAAATTGTAGTTTCATTTAAAAAACTAAAAAAAAAAATTCTCTAACTCGAAGTCTCCCTAACTCGAACTTTTTTCGTGGATAATGGTGATTCGAGTTAGGGAGATCGACTGTATGTTAGATTTATGGCTATAAGCTGTTTGCATATTTTATAAGCAATTGCATTTTCAAATATCCTAGATCTAGCTAGATGAAATAAGCTAACCTGGCAACACTGAATCTGTGCAAAAAGTAATACAAAGTTCGAATTTTAAAATAAAAACCATAACTTTTCTTTGTAAGAGATTTTTATATTAAACAGACTACATTTTGTTTCGTGTCCCGCGGCCTCTTCAGAAAATCCCTGGGCTTCGTGCATGAAAATTGGAAACGGATTTTTTTCTAACGAGCCCGGGCCTTAACAAAAGGTAGTTTCGGTAGTCCCGGTAGAAAAATGGAAGATAGTAACAGTGAGAAAATTAACCAATTGGACATGATGAGAGAAGAAGAAGCAGCCTATTATAAAAATTCCATCAAAATGTTTATTGCCGGTCAAGTCCCTCAATATTGGCCCTTGTTGCCTAGTTTGCCACCCTTTTTTTATATGGAATTGATAACTTTTAAACCTTATTTTCAGCTAATATGCTTAATGAAGTACGAAAATGCTTCGGTTGATTTCGTTAACTGCATGAAGTGCAAAAGTGTTTGGCGAACAACAGAAAAATAAAATAATAATACATTTAATGCATGCATTACACGGTGATACAGTCAAAAATGCGGGATGCGACAAAGCGAAGGTTGTAGATATAGTCAAATGGTGCATTCTAGAATTTTTTGGTGCACATCGATATCTTAAATATAAATATACAAACCAAAAAAAAAAAAAATATACTTTCGTTTATAATATTCGTTTTTTTGAGGTTGATAGAGTTAAGAAATCCTATGTCTTAAACTATGCATCCTACAATAAATTGTAATACGTCGTTAGAAAATGAAAAAGTAACACCTTTCTAATTGTCTGCAATCTCGGATAAATATTGAGGGAACTAGAAGTAAAAATATTTGGATTTTCGACTTTGTCGTAATTTGAACGTAAATAAATAAGTATATTTTGTGTAGAAAGCAATTTACTTTTGGTTTGCAGTTTAAAAAAACATTTGATTCTGCGTCTTCTGCACTTTAGCTTTTTAAAATCGAGCAATATTTAACTGAGCTCTTCAACAAAAAAAGATATGAAAAAATACTCCGTTTCGTCAACAACGCAACTACAAATGGAAAATGGGGGAGGGGAAAACGGGGCAATATCAACACAATGAGCAATTTTGTTTTTATCTTTTTTTGAAGCACCGTGTTATTCTTTAAAAAAAAATTGACATTCGACACTGCGCCGTAAGCTGTAAACTAATAAAATTACAATTTTTCGTTTCAGCATGATTTTAATTCTTACGGCATACAAATAATGGTTCAGTACAGGAAGGATGCCAAATTACAAACTTTGGACAAATATATACAATCCGGTGGAGAACGTGCCGTAGCCATTGCGATATATTCTTTGTCATTGCAACACGTTACAAGTGTACCATTCAGGTAATTTAACGATATGATTATGTGGTTACTTTGTTAAAAACAGCGGTCAAAAGAACTTACTGTTCCGGGCTCGGTCTCGGTTTATTTCGAAACGATTGTTTCGGTAAATATCTAAATAGTTTTGTCCTTTCGGTTTTGGTACTACAATTTAAATTAAAAAAATTGAGATATGTACCAAAACCGTTTCGGTTTTTTTTATATATATGTACATAACTAAACTTACATTCAATTATATTGGGTTGGGGAAAAGAAATGTCGTATTTTGTCAATAGATGGTGAAACTTGAACATATCTTGTGTTGTACTAATCGCATCGGGTCATACTATACGGCGATTTAAAGACGACAATCTGTGCTACAAGTGTCTTCTTGACAATGTTGTGATCGTACGTTTTAGTATCAAGTTATAGAGCCTCAAAGATGGAGTCCACCAAGCAAGAACGAACGATTTCGTTCTGGTGTTGTGTTTGGTGGGATTGGACGGGAATCATCCACTATGAGCTGCTCAACTGTGGCCAGACCGTCAATTCGATCCGCTACTGTGAGCAACTCAACCGTTTGAGGTAGGCGATTGACCAGAAGCGGCCAGAATTGGTCAATAGGAATGGACAACGCTAGGCCTCACAAATCTTTGATGACCCGCCGGAAGCTACGGAAGCTCGGATGGGATATCCAATCGCACCCCCGTATAGTCCGGACCTGGCACCAAGTGATTAAGTGATACTAAGTTGGCCACAAAAGAGGCTTGTGAAAACTGGCTGTCTGAGTTTTTTGCAAAAAAGGACGGGGGTTTTATCAGGGGGGCCTTTAAAATGGTAACAATTTTGGGAACAAAACGGCGCATATTTGACTTAAATCGGAAAGTTCTAAGTATGTTAAATAAAGCGTCAAAATTTGGTCACAAATACGACATTTATTTTTCCCCAACCCAATATATATTCGTGAACAAAAACACTTTTTAAGCAACGTACGCTGTAGGTTTAGTGCCAGATGCTGCGTAAAATTGTTTTTTGATTACTCCTTAAGCTTATAATTAGTGAGTTTTAAATTTAAATGTATTATATATATATACAGAGGCTCACAGCTTAAAGTATGCACCCTTATTTTTGCTTTAACTGCTATGTTAGTCAAGTTATCACAATAAAAAAATATATTTGGAAAGGTCGTGTGAATTCCGTTTGAATGACGCAAAACGTTCCTTACTCCTTTGAGCTCCCTTGGAAAATTTCGAATTTATGTAAAAGTCACTTTTCAAAACTTTTTTCCTCGATTTATTACAAAAAATATTTTGATGCAAAAAAATTTTTGGAACAATTCAAATAGTAACTGCAAAAGAAAATTTTCAAAAATATTTTTGCTAGTATTTTTTATAATTTTTTAAAAACTACAAAAAGGGCACTTTTTGCATGAAAATGAGGAAAAATTGGTTAAAATGTTAAAAAATACTAGCAATAATATTTTTTAAATAAACAAAAAAGGACATAAAGCTTTTCGGATAAGATAACCTTATCATGTTTATGTAATTTGCAATATCTAGGATTATAATCAATACATTATATATTATGTATGTACATTAGGGTGGGTCAATTTTTTTCGACCCAAGGCGGGTATCAAAATCGTAATCTACGGTGAATTCTAAGAAGATTTGCCCAAGAAACCATAGGTCTAAAATCATTTTCGAGCTTCCGATTTTTAGCGAGAAACTTTTTGTATCTTTTTGTCACTTTAAATACGCATAGATACCTAAGCGAGTGCATAAAAAATAATTTGTTTCACTTAATATTTTTTCAACAAAATTATAAATTTTTAAAAATGTAACAATAAAATAAAAAAATTAAATTTTATTTTTAAAATTATTTTTTAAATTAAAAAAAAAAATTTTAAATATGTAATTTCAAAAATTGGCATTAATTTGCATTTGACCGTTAATTTACGCCCTTTCTAGTGCCACGCCCACTCCAATTTTTTTTCCAAAAATTCTTTGAAGTATTGAAAATATATAGTTCAAGTTTCAAATCGATATCTCTCCTAGTTCAACAGTTACAGATTTTTGCCACCAACATTGGCAAAACAAACCGAAAATGGGTACAAAATACATATAAATTTGGTACCATTTTATATGTATTTTGTACGTATTTTGTACCCATTTTCGGTTTGTTTTGCCAATGTTGGTGGCAAAAATCTGTAACTTTTGAACTAGGAGAGATATCGAGTTGAAACTTGAACTATATATTTTCAATACTTCAAAGAATTTTTGGAAAAAAAATTGGAGTGGGCGTGGCACTAAAAAGGGCGTAAATTAACGGTCAAATGCAAATTAATGCCAATTTTTGAAATTTTATATTTAAAATTTTTTTTTTTAAATTTAAAAAATAATTTTAAAAATAAAATTTAATTTTTTTATTTTATTGTTACATTTTTAAAAATTTATAATTTTGTTGAAAAAATATTAAGTGAAACAAATTATTTTTTATGCACTCGCTTAGGTATCTATGCGTATTTAAAGTGACAAAAAGATACAAAAAGTTTCTCGCTAAAAATCGGAAGCTCGAAAATGATTTTAGACCTATGGTTTCTTGGGCAAATCTTCTTAGAATTCGTCGTAGATTACGATTTTGACAACCGCTTGGTGCATTTTTTTTGGTCCATACAAATTGACCCACTCTAATGTACATAATTCTTAAGATAATAAAATTGTTTGCAATTGTAATATTTTTAGATGCGTTGATGAAATTAATCAAGGCATGGATGCTACAAACGAACGCAATATTTTTGAGTTGCTATTAAAAGAAGCTACTAAAGAGGGTTCTGCACAATATCTGTTTGTCACGCCAAAGGTAAATAGTTCTTAAATATTGTTTTTAAAGCTCTTATTATATTCTGTAATTCTATATTCCTCAGTTGCTTCGTGACTTAAACTATAATAAGCATTTGTGCGTTTCGGTGGTACACAACTCTGGATCTATGAAACCTAATGCAGAATTCCCACTATGTTAACTATTTTACGTTATTACTCAACACTATATGATCCAAAATACTTTTTTCTCCAGTTAATAAAATTGAATTTTACGCAAAACACGTTTTACTTAAGATCTATTATACTGGATCGTTCAAAAAGTCCCCGGACTGACACATAGGCCACTCCACTAAAATTGACTGACTAGTTCATTTCTAGGCTCCAGTGAAAATTTGAGCGAAATCGGAAGCTTCGCTATCGAGTTAGAAATATTATTGTTGTGCAACTTTTTGAGTTTTTTGAAAAATGGAAAAAGCTGAATTTCGTGTTTCGATTAAACACTGCTTTTTGATGGGAAAAAATACTGTAGAAGCAAAGACATTGCTTGATAAGCATTACGGGGTCTCTGCTCCAGGTAAATCAACCATTTGCGATTGGTATTCCAACTTTAAACGCGGTCGTACGAGCACCGTAGACTCGTAGCGTTCGGGAAGACCAAAAGAGGTGATTATTACTCAGCATTGCTTGATCGTGTGAATGACGAAATTAAGAAGAAACGCCCGCATTTAGCAAAGAAAAAAATCCTTTTTCATCAAGACAATGCACCATCTCACAAAGCTGCTTTTACGATGGAAAAAACAAAGAAGTAAGTTGGGAATTGCTTCCTCATCCTCCATATTCCCCAGATCTGGCCCCCAGTGACTACTATCTGTTTTCAAATTTGAAAATATGGCCGCTACAGACCACTACAAAAGAGGCATCGAAATGTTGAAAGACCGTTGGATAAGGTGCATTAAGCTGGACGGAGACTATATTGAATAAATACGTATATTGACTAAAAAAAAAAAAAAAAATTTGTTCACTGTCAGTCCGGGGACTTTTTGCACGATTTGGTAGCTGTTATATTGTGAGCATGAGAAGATGGTGTAATGCCTGGTTTTGAGAACTCATAATTTTTCATGTAAGAGCTCTGAAGTCGACCGAGCTCAACTATGAGATACTCAAAACTCGTTCCTTTACGGCCGTGAAATTCGCAACAGAAGTAGGCTCTGGCCAAATCGCTATAATCAAATACAAAAAAATATCAACTAAGTGTACATTCGAGCTTGTTGTTCACCCCTGTACTTAATGTGTAAAGAATTTTTGTTAAGAACAATTTTGTGACAAATAATATTAATATTAATAATATTTACATATAAATTATTTTAAAATAATATTTGAGACACTCGGCACTGCGCAAAATAGAAATATTTATAAGCAAAATGTGAAAAATACCTTATTTCACCTGTAGCTGTTTACCTATGTTTTAAAAAAAAATTAAAAAAAAAAAACTCAAAAAGGCTCCAACGGCCCCATTTGCTTCATTCGTTTTAATTTTGCTCCTCCCACTTACACCTGTTTATGTCACGAGCCAGGTGAGTTTTTAAAAGTCTTAGAATGTACATTTTTAGTTAAATTGATACCTTTCGATCGGTATATAACTCGCCCTGATCGGACAGTCGTAGCAAATTTTCCATTCTTCCTGTATATATTGCTAGTCACCTTTCGCACCCTTTGCGCTACTTTCGTCACTAGCGCGGACTGCCGTCCGCAGTGATTACATAATTCTAATATAGTAGTGCAGTTTGTGCTAAGCAATCTTTTTGTAATATAGAAACAAACGGAGAGAGACATTGCTATATCCACTCAGCACGTCGCACACTGGGGTGAGAGACCCCAAAAACGACGATTAATTCAAAATACAAATTTTGGAGTTGCGGAATCAAATTAATATGTGGTCAAAGAAGATAAAATTCTGCATTATTATTATTGTGATGGGGAAATCTGCACTGCGACCCTTTGGATCTATTGTGCCCCCTTCTGAGCCTATAGCTCGTCCATCAACCCTAGTTCTCGCACGAATTCGAGAGTTTTTACCGGGTTGAGGTCTGCTAAGTCCTCCTTCGGTAGGACATGTTTCCCTAGAAAACTACATCTACGTCTAGATAGAGCAGTGCATTCTGCTAGTATGTGCATCGAGGATTCCTCCTCGCAATTGCAGAACCGGCAGGTTGCACTGCTTACAATTCCTAACTTAAATAGGTGACTTCTCAGTTTGCAATGCCCGGTCAAGAGACCGGTGAGTATTCTGAGTCTATTCTTCCCCAATGCGATTACTTGCTTAAATCGCTTTGGGTTGTAGCTACCTAGGAGGTGTTTGGCTTGTCTGAGACCTGTGGTCTCCATCCAATGCGATTGCTGAAGTCGCCTCTCCTCTTTTCGTAGGTATTCCCGTATTGTGTGTCTTCCAATTCCACAAAAAGGTTCAGGACCTATTAGGGGCCTGCATGCACCCAGTCTGGCTAGTGTGTCAGCTGCTTCGTTCCCTGCTATATCCATATGGCCTGGGATCCATCTTAGGGTTAACCTATTTTGCGATCCCAGTTGGTTTAGCTTCTTTCGCACCTCGTGCACTACTTTAGACGTTATTTTCGCCTTGCTGAGTGCATTGAGAGCTGCTTGACTATCGGATAGAATGGCTATGTCTCTATTCCGATAGTTACGCTTGAGATTAAGGTCCACACACCTCCCTATTGCACATACCTCAGCCTGGAAGATGCTGGTATATGTTCCTAGAGATTCATGGTAAGATATCCGAGGGCCTACAACTCCAAGTCCTGTGCCTTGGTCTGTAAGAGATCCATCGGTGTACCATTTTATGGTGTGTTGATTCATGGGATGGACTTTATCAAGTGTTGTCCAGTCCTTCTTACTGCTCAGGTTCACTTTGAAATTCTGCTCGAACATAAGCTCGGCAGTCATTTCGTCCCTTGGCTGTAATAGTAAGGGGAGATCACCTGATATCAATTCTGCGTCTCTGTGGCTAAGGATACTTCCCACCCCCTCTCGTGCTATCCTTAGCAGAGTCGCCCTTTGTTGCAGTTCAATGAATACATGGAGTGGCGTGAGCTCCATTAAAACTTCTATAGCCGTTGTCGGACAGGTGCTCATAGCCCCCGTCATACATACGCAGGCCATCCGTTGCAGTCTTAACAGCTGCTTCTTGACGGTGATGAGTTGGGCTCTATCACCCCAGGCTATTGCTCCGTATGTGAGCATTGGCCTGACTACCATTAGGTATAGCCATCTAATAATCTTCGGTGATGTGCCCCATGATTTCCCGGCTATGCAGCGACAGGCATAAAGTGCTCGAGTGCACTTTGCTATCGCATTTTGTACATGGGGGCCGAATTTAAGTTTACTGTCAAAAGTGACTCCTAGGTACTTAACCTCCTTACTTGTTTCTATTATGCTGTTTGATAGCCTTATTTGCCTCATTCTCTGCAGCTTGTATCTTCTAGTGAAGGGAACGATGACTGTCTTGGCAGGGTTGAGGTTGAGGCCCACCTCTCCACACCAGTCGCTCGTTATCCGTAGACCTAGTTGTACAATGTCACAGAGTGTTTCTTCGAATTTGCCTCGTGCTATGATGACAATGTCATCAGCGTAGCCTTGACATTGAATTCCATAGCCGGCAAGTTTCTGGAGTAGCTCATCTACCAGCAGACTCCATAGTAAAGGAGACAAAACTCCCCCTTGAGGACAACCTTTTGTGGTTGTGACAGTAACAGTGTTATCTTGAACTGTTGCCGTGGCTTGTCTAGACCCCAGCAGTGAGGAAATCCATCTGCCTGTGGTAGGGTCTAGGCCCCTCCTGGTCAGGGCAGCCTTGACAGCATCGTGAGATGTGTTGTCGAAGGCACCTTCTATGTCCAGGAAGGCGCATATGGCCACCTCCTTATTTCCAACTACTGTGCTTAAAGTGCGGTGTAGTTGATACAGTGCCGTATCCGTGGATCGGCCTACTCTGTATGCATGCTGCGTTGATTGCAGCGGGGATTGCACCAGAAGAGTGCTTCTTATCTTGTGGTCCACCAGCTTCTCCAGCGTTTTCAGCAAAAACGATGTTAAGCTGATGGGTCTGAAGGACTTGGGGCTGGTGATATCTTTCTTCCCTGCTTTGGGGATGAAGACCACCCTAGCTCTACGCCACGCACTTGGTATGTATCCGAGTGCAAGGCTACTTATCATGATCCTTCTAAGAATGGGGAGGAGTATGCCCTGCCCTTGCTGTAGAAAGGATGGTGATATCATGTCAAGGCCTGGCGATTTATAGGGCTGGAAAGTACCAATTGCCCACTGTAATCGTTCTGGTGTGACTGTCGACTTGGCAGTTTTCCAGTCGGCAGACACTGGCCTAGACATGCTACTTGCTTCGACTGTATCTTCTTGTACCGGGATGCTTCCCGGGAAGTGTGTCTCAAACAAGAGCTCTAGTTTCGCTATGCTACTGCCAGTGAAGGTTCCATCCCTTCGTTTCAAGGCTAAATTTGCCTCTGGTGTGCGCTTCGAAAGTGCCCTATGAAACCGGGCGCCTTCGGATGTGCTTTCTATACTTTCGCAGAATTCGCGATAGTTCTTTCGTTTGGCCTTTCTGATCTCCTTGTTGTAGGAGGTAAGGCTTTCACGGTAAGAGTCCCATAAACCGTCTCTCTTCGCTCTGTTGAAGAGGCGACGGGTGGTGAGTCGTAGCCTCTCGAGGCTATCGTTCCACCAAGGGGCATCCGTTTCTTTGCGCTTCCTTCCAAAAGGACAGCTTTCTTCAAAGGCATTTATTATGCTACTATTTAGGTTGCCTACAGTTCTTTCTAGTTCCAGTTGCGACCGGGGTATTCTCGGTTCTTCTCTGGATAGATTTAGTTGTAGGCTCGTTATGTACTTATCCCAGTTTGTTTTCCTGGGATTACGCACTGGTATGCTGCTATCCATATTGACTTGCAGTTCAAATAGGATAGTTCTATGATCAGACATAGATTCCTCCGAAGAGACATGCCAGTTTCTTAGGTGTGGCCTAAGGGCCCTACTAATCATGGTGATGTCAAGGACTTCCTCCCTGATTCTTGTTACGAATGTCGGTGTGGTTCCGACATTACCAATTTCTAAATTATATCTAAATATAAAGTCAAGAAGGTACTCACCTCTTGCGTTTGTGTCCGTGCTTCCCCAGATCTCGTGGTGTGCGTTGGCATCGCACCCTATGATAAGGGGGAGCTTCTCCTTGGTGCAGTGTGCTACTAGCCCAACGACTTCCGGTGGCGGACAGGCTCCATCGCCCGCGAAGTACGCTGAGGCCACTACAATGGTGCGGGCATGTCCGACCAACTGCACTGCTATGGGTACGCAGTCCCTGCTAAGGAATTCTGAAAGGATAGTATAATTAATACATTTCCTTACCATAATACATGTTCTTGGCACTGGGTCCCTTTGATCCCAGATTACCTTGGAGTCCGCTGTGTACAGGCCTTTGATGCCATCGTTGAACCATGGCTCCTGTACCAGAGCTAGCCCAAGGTGTTGGTTGGTGAACATCCGGGCTAGGACGGCCGAGGCCGCCTTCGCACGGTGGATGTTCACCTGGGCTAGCTTAGTGCCGATGACTTGTGTCATCGCACTATAATAGCGGCTCCATGCTGCATGACGAGGTGGGCCTGGAGTCTTCCTCGTCATCGCGTGCCGTCAGGGTGACGTCCGCTGCTTCCAGTTCGTCCGAGATTTCCTGGGACGACATTGCCATTTGCTCCTCTATCTCCGCAGCCATAGCGGGGTCCAGTGTTAGATCCGCCAGGTCTTCATCCTCGGCCAGATCCTCCAATGGATTGGTGGGATCCGCCTGACGAACCCTGGACTCGCTGACCACTGCGGGAGATAGGTCTGATTCGGCCGAGGGGGGATTCTCCACCACGGCATTATTCTGTGCGGCTGGTGGGGGCGCTTCCGCCGTGCCAGTCTTCTCTGCCCCTTTCTTCAGCCCGCTTACGGGTATTGTCCCGAAGCGGAAGAAAAGTTTGTGGCCTCTCGACACAATGTCGTCCTTGGAGGCCTCGTCAATGCCAAGCATTAAAACGGCTCCTCCTCCGTCGTCTCTCCTTGAGATGATCCTCCATGCGTCGGTGTCGATCTTGTTCTGGTTGCTCAGCAAAGCCAACAAGTCGATTGTTTCCCGATTCGCACTTCTCGGGCAGTAGATGGTGATACTATGGGGTGACGGAATGTCATCCCCCATTCTACTTTCAAGGGGTATACCCTTCCATGACTGTAGTTTCGACGCTACAGTCATCAGCCAGTCTGCCGATTTTTCATCTGCACAGTCAATAACCAGGTGGCCCACCCGGAAATGAATGCCAGTGAAAGAAACGGCAGTATCCCATCCTGTCAGTATGACTTCATCCAGGAGGGCCTCCTCCAGCGCGGACAAGTCCCCCTGACTGAGGCTTACCTGGGGATAGTCCACAGGTAACACGGCCACTTTGACCTTTCTCGCGACAGACGCATAGGTCGCGCGAGGTGCAGTGGGCGCTGAGGAGGTGGACATCCTGGCTTCTGCTGCTGCTGCGGATGTGCTAGGGCGCTCATCGAGAGCTTCCTGCTGTTCCGCTACTGAGGCGTTCTTGTGCGCTGCTTTGACAGGTGTGGCCCCTTCAGGTTTTTGCGTGGCAGCTGGTCCCGCCGCGCGCACCCTTTTAGGAGTGTCGGTTGGCGGTGTCAGCGTGCTGCTCGACCTTTTGGGAGCCGGTGCCCTGTCTTGGACTGCAACAGGTCTTGGCTCTTTCGCCTTAGCCAGTGCAGCCTCCTGTGACATCCCCTGCTGGAGATAGCGGATGTACCACTTGCATCTTGATCCACTCAGTTCGCGCCTGAGGGGATCATCTAATCCTCCCGGTTCTCCACGACCTGGCAGAGGATTCTTCTTCTTTGACGGCGGGCGTTGTTGTTCCCGCCGCCTGTCAGCGGTCAACGCGGGACGCATCGGTAGTGATGGTCCTACCGTGCTCCTTTGCGTTAGATGCCGCGATGTCTGCAGACTTGTCTGCCTTTTCTGTGCCTGTGGCACTCTCCTATTGGTAGCCGGAGTCTGGCTACGTGGAGGTTGGTCTACCACGTTGGAGGGCCGCTCCCTATCGAGGTGACGGTCCTCAAAGTGTCTGGCAACACTTTCCGCAGTGAGATCCTGCGGGGGTTTAAGGTTTTTCCTTTTTCTGTAATCCATATATGGTCCCACGAGTAGCGCGACAAATATAATGTCCATCCGAGCAGAGGTCCGCATGCCCGGATAAGGCTGGTTAGAACAGGCGGTCGCCACTTGCCTGAGCCCACCGTTAGCGACTGAGCTAGTTTTTGACCCGGGCCCCCAGCCAGGCTGACTCTCAGCACGGTACGAGTAACACTCTTAGTCCGGCCCGGGGTGAGATGAGGGGAAAGGAAGAGGTAGGTACTTGTGAGGGAGTTGAGGGTGTGTGAGGCTATGCTTTAAAGGCGGCAACACAAACGCCTTGTCGGTACGATGATCGGTATCGTACCCGCTGTTTGTCCGGGACTGCTTATTACGGGGTAGATCCGCTATTCACAGCTAACCTCCCCGAGGGGTGGCCATTCGCTATCCGCAACCCGCGACCCGCCTGGTGGCCTCAGCTGAGCCCCCTCCGAACCATCTCACAAGTTCTTTGGAACAGGAAAAAAAAAAAAAAAAAAAAAAAAAAAAAAAAAATTCTGCATTATGGAGTGAACAAATTATGGCTCTATGTCTAATAGAAACCCTGTAATGTGACGCCAAAGTTGAAACTTTGTGTTTTCGTTTTTTAAAATACGAAAAAATTATATTTTTTGTCAATTTTGATGACGAATTTCACGTAAAAAAGTAGCAAAAGAGAATTTTTAAAAAATGGAAACAATAAATTTGAATCCTCAACAATTTTCCTACATTTTTTTGAATCGAAAATTTTTAGTAATTAAACTTAGTACGCAAGCTAACTAAATTTTACGCGGCGTAAAGTGCTCAATATTTAGCTGTCCACGAGCGTAAGCCCAGGGTTGCCAATACAACACGGACAAATAACCAAAATTTGAGTGGTAACTCTATGCGTCAGCGGCGGTTTATTTTAAATTTGAGCATGCAGAACTGATTTGGATAAAAGAGGAGAGAATAGGCAATGAAAAATGTATATTAATATTAATAGAGGAGAAATATGCGATGACACGCAAGCACAGCGGATATTGGGTGCACCCATCGCTTTTGAACTTTTAACGTGGATTCTCCCTCTATATTAATGAAAAAATGCAAAGTTCTGGTTTATGTCTATAAAAACAATTTTAGTTTTCGTTCTTGCTTATAATTCATTAATATTGCCGTCGTTATTGTCAATGTCGCTGGTTTTTGTCAACGTTGCGGCCATTTTTTTGAATTTATGTGAGTGAGCGAGATAGATATACCCAGCGAAACTCTAAACAGTTTGATGTTTCGCTGGGCCTGCAGCTGTAACAGCTTTCTGTAACAGCTCTGTTATTTTATTTAGTCTGCGGACACCCGAGCGTAGTTAAATGTCAAGTTCTTCTTCTTCACTTTACGCCAGTGTTTTTTTTATATGGAGTTTGGGTTTACGCCAGGCCTTTTTTTGAGTTTGCGTACTATGCTTTATATGGAAAAAAATTTAAATAAAAATTACTTGTGATATTAGAGGTATTTTTATCTTTAGATAGACAAAAGTTGCTTCAAACGTAACCAAACGTAACCATTATTTCTTTATTAAATTTGCTACATATCTGACTAAGTGCCCTCCAAAGGATTTTGCGCCCCGTTCTGCCCCAAGAGAGTTATTTAAATTCAAAGTTGCGCGGAAAATCACAAAACAGAGTTGCTTTTTAATTTTTAAGTGGTGGCTGTTTCGGTCAGCTGTTTATGTCAGCTGTTAACTGTCTGTCAATTGCAATAAGCAAGACAAAGTAAGAGATCAACTTTAAGCTCAGCTTTAATTATTAAATTTTTTGTTTTAATAAATGGAAAGCGAAGTAAAGCGTATATATATTAGTGTACTCTTATAAACAGTGAACGTCTAATTGTGATCCACGTCATTAGATAAAATATATATGTCTATTAAATTTGTAATAAATAGTATGCTTTTAACTGTGTTTCTCGTCTTTAGCAAGGGTGTTTCAACATATGCTACAAAAGATTTTAGGTGACTTATATCATTGCATTTTTACGAACACTATTTTATATCTTGCAAATTCGAAGAAGAAGAAAGCGAAAATTATATCGAGTCCGATTAATGTATATATTATTTAAAATTTTTTTATTTATAATTTTTGTAATCATTAATAAACTTTGAATTATATATAATATGGCCCGTTTTTTACTACCAAAAAAAAAAAAATTTTCATGCATTTTTAGTACGTTTTTTCTATGGAAGATATATTATATAGTCAACCGATTCTTATTATTCTTCATGAATATAGTCTACATGGGTATATAATAGAAAAGGGAAAATTTCAGTGTTGAAAATTATGAAATTGCTATTTTTGCTGAGAAAAAAACCGAATATTAGGAAAATTGTCTAAAAAAAAATTTTCAACAAATTTTAAAACCAAATATACTCTACGGAATCCTCAAAAGTTAGTGCTTTGTACTTTTATTGATCTAAAAAAAAAATAAAAAATTATAACATGGTCAAATTTTTGGACGGTTGAATTAATCGTCGTTTTTGGGGTCTCTCACCCCAGTGTGCGTCGTCCTGATCAATAATATGTAATCTTCACACCCCTATTTTATAATGTGGTTGTAAAATAGAAAGTACAGTACAGAGTACAATGTAAGTTAAATACGAAAATGTTCAGTGGTTTGCCTAAAATTGGAAATTAATAGTTAACATAAATATTAAGAATACTAATCTGCAAATTACTTGAATTAAATATTAATAGAATTATTGCAAAACACTTTGGGATGCAATTGCTTTAAATCAATGCTCATTTCACAAATAGTCCTTTTGACCAAACAGTTACCCCTGAGCTTTCAAAAAAATTAAAGTGCACAGCACTCGTAGAAGGACACTGTACGCTAAGCAGGGCATACAACTTTTTCATCGAAGCTCAGCTCAGTTTAATCGACGAAACATGATTAGCTCCATCCACATCTGAGCGCGAAAAGTTAATCAGTTAGGAAGAATCTACGCACAAAAAGAGAATAATACTACTGTGGGCAAAAAGTACCGGGAATTTTAAATTTAAAAAATTTTGGGATACCAATCGGAAAAAATGTTTGTACTTTTAGGTTGGCACTACTATCATTAACATCTGTGCAAAATTATGCGTTAAAATATTCATTAGTGAATAAGTTACGATTAGTTTTGTACGACGCCAAATGTGCATTTGGCGATTTTGATTGAATCTCCTCAATCGACCCGAAGCGATGTCCTCGGAGAGGTCTTTTGAGCTTAGAAAATAGCCAGAAGTCACACAAAGATAAATCAGGCGAAAAAAGTAGCTGCGGGACAATTTTGGTCGAGTTAGAACACATAGAACAGGGGCAGTATGAGAGGGCGCATTATCATGTTGCAAGAACCATGAGTTGTCAGCCCATAGTTCTGGCCTCTTTTTACGCATAGCTTCGCGCAAACGACGCATATCGCTCAAAAAATATTCCTTGTTAACAGTTTGGTCGGTCGGAAGGAATTCATAATGAACTACAACACGATAATCCAAAAAAACTGTCAACATGACCTTGATTTTTGAGCGAATTTGACGCGATTTTTTCGGTCTCGGCCCACCTTTTGCCGATATTCGCTCGATTGATCGGTAGTTTCCATGTCGTAAGCGTAGATCCAAGTCTCATCGCCCGTAATAATGCGTTTTATAATATCCTGATAGTCAGAAAACATTGTTTCACACACTTCCACGCGGAGCTTTTTTCGATGAAATTGACCGTTTTTTGGCACAAAAATCGCCAAATGCACATTTGGCGTCGTACAAAACTAATCGTAACTTATTCACTAATGAATATTTTAACGCATAATTTTGCACAGATGTTAATGATAGTAGTGCCAACCTAAAAGTACAAACATTTTTTCCGATTGGAATCCCAAAATTTTTTAAATTTAAAATTCCCGGTACTTTTTGCCCACAGTAGTAAGCTTTCATATCAACTTTCAACACGCAAACAGTGTACACACCTTCCTCCAAAACAAGTCATTGTTAATCTAGGAAATTAACAGTAGGCGTCAACTTTACAGTTTGGTAGTAACATTTTAGATTCGATTAAGAGATTCACTGAACAACCTAGACTCAAGAAAAACAAATTTTTTTTTTATAATAATTCATCACACCACGTGAACTGAGGTCTTTGCTCCCATTATATTGGGACTTGGTAGGCCAGTAGAAGATTTATGATAGAGGTTTTTATCAATAACTGCTGATCTAAAAAATCCCAACTATAATGAAGGCACACACTTTTTGCACACAATTTCGATCGATTTCAGTTCAGTTCTGCTCGTTTATCGCTGATTGTGAGACTAACGATGACAATAAATAAATTGTATCTTTTATATGTTTCTGGCTTTAGTCATTTTATAGTCAATCATGCGCTAACTATTGTGGTGCTACCACTTTAAATACGCGATAAGTTTTCTAGAAATAATAAGAGAGCAGCAAGATTCAAAATTGAGCACAAGGTTCGTTGAGGATAGAAATTTGATATACAAGCTCTTGCATAGCAATCTAATCTTTAACTCTTTATGAAGAGCTCGTAAAAACGAATATGGACGAATATGATACTGATCGCAAATCGGAAAAAATCAGATTACATAACAGATCCTCAGGATGGTTTTTGGTTAAGCCCAATTTCCATAACGATCTAATATACTTCACTTTCAACTTTTTTGATGCATATTTAAGTATTTAATATTTATTTTTTCACTAGAGGTAGAGTATATTCGATGTCAGGAATGCCCAATGCTATTATCTTTAGTGACACATCAGTGTTCAAATGAAATTTGAGTTGAAAAAAGATTGTATTGCTTTAACAAGTTTTCAGTGAGACTATGTATCGATGAGCTTCACTGCATTTAAGATACTCAATGCTTGTGATGTAAGTCCAAATTTTGGATCCAGTTTTAAATCAAGAAATCTCGTCAGATCAAAAATCGAGTTGTCAATATACATATAGGCAATTAGCCGATATGTCGAGTTTTGAAACGGGTTTCTCTAAGATAATGTTATTGCAAATTAAAAATACACACTTTCAATTAAATCATCTTTTTGATGCTTGCTTTAAGCATGCATGGCACTTTCTGAGATATTTTCGTTTGGATTTCCTTGGTTAATCTTAATATTAAAAGTACCGCACAAATATGAACAGCTAAAATCGATGGATCTTGATTCAAAACTGAATAAAAGATATTTTCTATAGCGTTCGGTATATGTAAAGCGTTTTAGATTCGGGGGTGTCATTCTCCAGATATGACGACAAATGTAAGCGCACAATTTAAAAAATCTTAAGAACAAAGATAAGTTAAAAAAGAAAACTTGCGTTATTGAATTACAGTTTTTGATTTTAATGACCTGTATTCAATTATTGTTTAGCGATATTTTTGACCCGATATACAAGGTGTGTTTCATAATATTGCTAAGAAACCACCTATTCAAATGCTTTTTTAAAATGTTTTGAAGTTGAAATTTGTATTTCCATTTAACTTCACGCAACCAAGTATTTCTTCAAATATTTAAATCTCAACATCAAAGCAATTAAAGTCATCAAACGATTTGTATCGTACAGAGCTTGAAAATGTAGTTTATTAGATATATTCTAGTTTTCGTTAAGGTTTCCTTAAATAAAGAAAAAAAAAACAAAAAAAAAAATAAAAAATAATCATGTCAATTGTCCCAAAAGCGGGAGTTGAAGAAGCAATTCCACCATGGATGAAAATAGCCTGGAGTCCTGAAATAGAGCGAGAAATTTACAAGGATTGGGGAAAATATTACTCCCGGAGACGCAGGGAAGGTAACGCCATGCACTATTATGACAAAGCATTTGACCTTGCCCCAGATGATTTCATGACCCTTTACTATCGAAGTCAAACTAACCGTAAAATTGGTAAGACTCACGCCGCTCTGGCAGATTGTAAGGAAGCGCAAAGTAAGTGCACTTAATATATACATACTTAGGTACAATAAGCTTAAATTAAGAAAACTTTTCCAATTTTTATGAAACTCAAGGGATTGTACAGCGTTCACGTTCGGTAAATAATTACTCGATCAATCTGGAAATATGCGATGCCCTGTACGAATTAAATCAATTTGAAAATTCTAAAGCTGAGCTCCATAATAATACACGTCGTTTTTCAAGTAACAAATCGAAATCTTTTGAAGATCGACTGATTGTGGTTCGTTTCCATCCACAAATCTGTTTTATATAGATTAGTTACAAATGAAATAAATGATTATTAATTAAGGTCGACGGAAATATAATAGATGCCTGCGGTAACGGACTAAGCCCTTTTATTTTGGAGAACGAGAAGCTTTTTAACCATATCAGTGAAGTTCTTAATATTGAAAGGAATGTTGATGAACGTCCGCTCTGGAAAATATTAAAAGAACAGGACAAATGCGATATTCTGAGTATTCCTGAGATCGAAGTTGGTTTCACATTGTTAAAAAGTTACTTATTAGCCCGGTACCCAAAGACTACAAGACATTAAAAAGTTTGTGACAATAAGCCAGGCAGAAAGAGTCATCTCCAATCCTTTAAGGTGTGTCTATATTCTTATATAAGCTCTCAATATCCGACTGTCCGCCCGTAGAAACACCATTGATCTAGGGACTGCATGAGGTAAAGTTACCAAATTGAGTGACACTAATGCTGTTGCATTATCGTATATCATTTTTGTTATATAGTACATACATATGTATGTGTTTAATTTGACCAAGCCCCATCAAAACAAAATGAGTTACGAGCAAAGTTTAGAGCTAAGTTCTTGAGTTATGGCATACATTAAACATATATTTTAAAATATGATGTGCTCTGAATTTTATCACAATTTAAGGCAGCATTGAGCCAAAGGAAGTAAAGTTGAAAATCTATCTAAGATCCTGGGTACCGGGCTTCTCATAGTCATACACACTTGACTGTCATGTTCTTGTTTTAATAACCCAACTCAATTAGGATAAACTTGTGTCTCCTCGTGAAATCGCAAGAAGACGCCGTGCTTTTGATATATGTAATCAAGTTTACATGGATAGATCATGGACAGACGTCCTTTTCCTAAAGAATTTAAGAACGTAAGTTAGCACCGTAGCGCAGATAAAATAAACCTGTGAATTTCGGTTTCGCTCACGGCTTAAATCCCTGATATAAACTAAAATCTGTACTGTTATAAGGTTATATTTCGGTTTTGCTTTTTCGGTTGCGGTTTTAGACCGGTACTAATACATGACGTGACGGTACAAAAATAAAATTTTTAATAATAAAAAAATAAATATACATATATTTACAGAAATGTACGTAAGAACATATTTTATCGAGATAATCCTAACATAACTTTAAAGTATCTTTTAATTGAAAGGAGGATTGTACACAAGCGATACAGTTTTCGGTACTTCATAAATAAGTTATTTCGGTTTCGGTAATTATTTTATAATGGGTTTATTACGAATAACGATCTGTTTTGGATTTCACATCGGCTCAATATCCAAAGAATCCAAAATGTAGTAACAAATATGTGCTATGTACATTCTATGTACATATGTATGTATTTTAGTGATATAACCCGAACGTATTTTTCAAGTCACTAAACTTAAAAAAAAATAATAATGTGATTACGGAAAGCATTTTAGATTTGGTTTAGATTATTTTTAACCAAATCTAAATCAGTTGACGGAACGACCCTTTTTGCACACAGATTAGTTTTAGATTTCGTGAGCAGCTGACAGCCTGGGCAAACAATTGATTGACAACAAAAAAAGCGTAATTGCGCAAAATGCCAGAAAAAGAAATTTATAAACAGCTGTCACACAGCTGTTTGAAACCAAATCGAAATCAAAACAAAATCAGCCTCAGAGCCGCTTTCACGATATCAATTAGTAAGACCACATTTCTCTGATGTGCTCTGGGCACACTGTTAATTTTGTATGGAGCAGCTGTGAACAGCTGACTGCGAAATCTAAACCAAATCTAAAACGCTTTCTGGAATCCCATTAATATGTGGCATCAAATCCATTCTTCGCAGTGTCCGGAAGTTTCACAGTCCCGGACTTTCTTAAACGAAGTAAGCCCGTTTTTATCCAGCAACAAACAATGTTCTTAGTTTCGGCCCTACAAAATGTAAGACCGATTATTCTTCAACTCAGGCTAAAAACGATATTGGATTCGGTGTGATTACCTGGTTAGGGTTTTGGTTTCTCTTATTTTCTTCCGATTTCGTTATACAGTCGAACTTCCCTAACTCGAATCACCATTATCCACGAAAAAAGTTCGAGTTGGGGAAGACTTCGAGTTAGGGAAGTAGAATTGTATGAGATTTGCCTAGTATTGCCACTCGATTTTGTTCGAGTTAGAGAGACTTCGAGTTAGGGAAGTTCGAGCTAGGGAAGTTCGACTGTATTTATGTATGTTATATTAAATATTAATAAATGTTGATAAATTAATATTTTTACAAATAAATTGGCATAAAAGTATTTGTTAATTTCAGAAATCCAAATGTACTAATGGAGCAATGCAAAAAATCAAATAAATTATTGGGCACCTTAACTTTAAAGCAATATGAAGTGGTTAGACAATTTTTGGTAAGTTGATTAATTTTTTGTGATTTCACCTTTTTTATATCTGACGCTCATTGTAACTAGTGCTGTAAAATATAAGCTAATCTTGAGGGCAAATGATTCCAGCGGATGAAAATTTTAGTCACCTTCCGAAAATGAGATGAAAATGTAGTCCTCTTGTTTGTCTTTTAAGCATAGTATCCAGAAGCTGAAAATCCTGTTTGAAAGGTATCAACACCATATAAAAAAAAGGTTGCAAACTGGCTCGAAATTATTTTGTGGAGCTATGTCTAAGCCCTTGTATTCAGTACCTAAATTTGGGTGCTCAGAAAATGTACTGAAGTTTTACAACACTGTTTGGTAAAGAGCTGGCAGCTTCTTTTTTCTTTGTTTCGACTAGTCGAAATCTTTTTGAACAGAAATGGCGACAAGCAGCAAAATAAAAGCCGATACAAGCTATAGATATGCTCTATAACATATATCGTTGGAAAGGTATTTTGAAGGACTCTTAGCCCCTGTATACGTTGGAATGAAAGTTTTAACGTGTCTCCAACTAAAATTAAAATTATTAAAATTTTAGCAGCGTAAAGTGCTCAAAATTTTTTTGTCGTCAAGCCTAGTACCGACGTTAGATAAATTTTTAGCGGCGGAAAATGCTCAATATTTCGCTGTCGACGAGCGTAAAGCCAGAGTTGCCAATGCAGCACGGAAAATAACAAAAAGTTGAGTGGTAACTATAGAAAGAGCGGTTTATTTTAAATATGAACATTAGGGTGGGTCAATTTTTTTCGACCCAATGCGGGTATCAAAATCGTAATCTACGGTGAATTCTAAGAAGATTTGCCCAAGAAACCATAGGTCTAAAATCATTTTCGAGCTTCCGATTTTTAGCGAGAAACTTTTTGTATCTTTTTGTCACTTTAAATACGCATAGATACCTAAGCGAGTGCATAAAAAATAATTTGTTTCACTTAACATTTTTTCAAGAAAACTATAAATTTTTAAAAATGTAACAATAAAATAAAAAAATTAAATTTTATTTTTAAAGTTATTTTTTAAATTTAAAAAAAAAAATTTTAAATATAAAATTACAAAAATTGGCATTAATTTGCATTTGACCGTTAATTTACGCCCTTTCTAGTGCCACGCCCACTCCAATTTTTTTTCCAAAAATTCTTTGAGGTATTGAAAATATATAGTTCAAGTTTCAACTCGATATCTCCCTAGTTCAAAAGTTACAGATTCTTGCCACCAACATTGGAAAAATAAACCGAAAATGGGTACAAAATACATACAAAATACATATAAAATGGTACCAAATTTGTATGTATTTTGTACCCATTTTCGGTTTGTTTTTCCAATGTTGGTGGCAAGAATCTGTAACTTTTGAACTAGGTGAGATATCGGGTTGAAACTTGAACTATATATTTTCAATACCTCAAAGAATTTTTGGAAAAAAAATTGGAGTGGGCGTGGCACTATAAAGGGCGTAAATTAACGGTCAAATGCAAATTAATGCCAATTTTTGTAATTTTATATTTAACATTTTTTTTTTTAAATTTAAAAAATAATTTTAAAAATAAAATTTAATTTTTTTATTTTATTGTTACATTTTTAAAAATTTATAGTTTTCTTGAAAAAATGTTAAGTGAAACAAATTATTTTTTATGCTCTCGCTTAGGTATCTCTGCGTATTTAAAGTGACAAAAAGATACAAAAAGTTTCTCGCTAAAAATCGGAAGCTCGAAAATGATTTTAGACCTATGGTTTCTTGGGCAAATCTTCTTAGAATTCGTCGTAGATTACGATTTTGACAACCGCTTGGTGCATTTTTTTTGGTCCATACAAATTGACCCACTCTAATGAACATGCAGAACTGATTTTAACAAAAAGAGGAGATAATAGGCAATGAAATATTAAATTATAGTTAATATAGGAGAAATATGCGACGGCACAGCGCGTATGAGTGAACCCATCGCCTTAGAACTTTTTACGTGGATTCTCCCTCTAAATTAATGAAAAAATACAAGTATTGGCCTCTTTCCACCTCGTTAATCAGCAGAATTTTGTCTGCTGTTTCAAAACGAGTCAATATGCTGTTTTTTGATAATTTTCCGGTCATTTCGTTTGAGTTATTGTGAGAGAGTGCGATAAATAGATAGCGAAACTCTAAACAGTTCGATGTTTCGCTGGGCCTGTCAGCTAAATGCAAACAGTGCTGGTTTTTAGTTTCAGTTTAGTTTACGTCCGGACCGACAAGCGGAGATAAATTTCGCTTCTTCTTTTTCACTTTACGCTAGCGTTTTTTTTATATGGAGTTTGACTTACGCTAGGCCTTTTATCTCACGTCGGTACTAGGCTTCAAGCAGGGAGACAGTGTTGCCAATGCAAGCTCGAAAAAAAATTGCAAAGTTGAGTAACAACCCTGTTTGTCAACCGTGGTTTATTTTAAATTTGAACATGTAGAACTGATTTGGGTAAAAAGAGGAAAGAATAGGCAATGCAAAGTGTAAATTAGAGATAATATAGGAGAAGCAGCACAATTTATCACAATTTCAATTTTTGTTTTTTTGCTTATCAATACAGTCGTCGTTATTACCCAAATTTAAAAACTCTTCGTCGTTCTCATTTGTGTGCCGGACATTTCTCTGGTATATGCATAGAAAACCTCCAAACAGTTCGATGTCAGCTGTAAGCAAACAGTGCTCGACAACGCTAGTTCCTAACCTCGCAGCTCCGTTTCTCTTTACTAACCATAACGATAAATGTCAATCTCTTCTTCACATTAAGCCATCGTTTTTTTTATGTGCAGTTCGGGCTTCTTCGAGTTCCTTTTTTAGTCTCCATGCATTTAAGGTCTTCTGCAACGCAATTTGGCTTACGATATTCTTCGTAAAAAAGTTTGGCATTCGGATCTTTGCGCATTAAGGTCCCGAATCTTCTTACCGATTATTGAGCGGGTCTAAAATGAAGCAGCATTCAAAATCTATAATTATGAAGATGTTGCAGGAAATGGAAAGATTGTTCCGATCGCTAAAATTAGTAAGGGCTTATAAGTAAATATTGGGAAATATGTTAGAAATAAATATATTAATATGTATATACCGCAGTTCGAAAGCGATTTCTGTGGCATCCCCGATATTTCGATTTACGTGCAAATCGTTTTCAAGAGTTCTTTTATCTTATTTTAATAGGATGCCAAAGTATGATTTTTATTAACTCATTATTTCTTATATATAAGGTTGTCAAAAAAGTCTTGCGGTATTTCCGCAAGCTTGTCTTTGCAAGCGCGTAGTTCTAGTTGTATTCGTCGCATCGGTTCACGCTAGAGCTTTTTGGAAAGCTCTTTTCACACGCTAACCCGTGTTTGATTTATTGTTGTTTGTTTTTAGTCGTTCGTGAGTTATAGCGTCGCAAACATGGAGCAAAACAAAGAGAAAATACGGCATATTTTACAGTACTACTACTCGTACGATAAAGGCAAAAATGCATCTCATGCTGCCAATAAAATTTGTGCAGCTTATGGACCCGATACAGTTTCCATTTCCACCGCACAACGATGGTTTCAACGTTTTCGTTCTGGTGCAGAGGTGATCAAAGGTGCCAGTGTGTTTGGTGGGATTGGCAGGGAATCATCCACTATGAGCTGCTCCCCTATGGCCAAACGCTCAATTCGGACCTGTACTGCCAACAACTGGACCGATTGAATGCAGCACTCATGCAGAAGAGGCCATCTTTGATCAACAGAGGCCGAATTGTCTTCCATCAGGACAACGCCAGGCCACACACATCTTTGCTGACGCGCCAGAAGCTCCGGGAGCTCGGATGGGAGGTTCTTTTACATCCACCGTATAGACCGGATCTCGCACCAAGTGATTACCACCTATTTCTGTCCATGGCGATCGAGCTTGGTAGTCGAAAGTTGGCCACAAGAGAGTCCTGTGAAAATTGGCTCTCCGAGTTTTTTGACAATAGGGAAGCGAGCTTCTATAAGAGGGGCATTATGAAGTTGGCATCTCGTTGGGAACTCGTCATCGAACAAAACGGCGCATATTTGACTTAAATCGCATTATTATAACCAATTTTATGAACAATTGAAAATTCAATAAAAATACCGCAAGACTTTTTTGACAACCTTATATTTATGTTTCTGAAAGAGTAACAAAATCTATGTATTTTTTCGGTCAGCCGAATAATTTTCAGTTTGTGATGTAATTCGGCAGAGTTGTATCGACAGAATTTGTTTGTAAATTAATAACTTAACATAGTTGCATCATATTAAATGAAAAATTAGTCGTGGAGAGCAATTGGCCGAGTACGAAAGAGGCCAAATTGAAGCCTATCATGAATTGAGAACAAAGCTTGAGAGTTTTTCGCGACCTTTTCTTTTCTGACAACAAGCACAAGAGAGACCAATTACGCATAGCCTTGTTAATTCTCAAACTTTATTTCCATACACATAACTATGGACTTCCTACCGTGGTACTTCATTCCATTGGGTTCTGTAAGGATCAGTAATCAAGAATTTTAGAATAAAGCTCAAATACCTTTTAATACACTTGGAAAATAAGATAAAAAAAAGTTATCAAACCGAAACGAATGTCGGTTTCAATACCGTACACTTTTGGTTTCAGTTTCCGATTACGCACATACTTTTTTATCGGCTCCGTAATTACGAAGCTTTTGCTAGGATTAGTGAAATGTTTAACTGCGGTTGTACGGCTTGAATTCCTGATTATAGTATATCTTCCATAGTTGTTTTGTTCCTAAATCTATTTTAAATAAAATTTATATATATTTTCAGAAAATGATACATGCCAGATCTCCGATGTATTTCATGCGCTATAAAAAGTCTGCAAACAAGGCTCTGTTAGACAAATTCCGGGAAGCCGTTCTCAACCGGGTTCAGTACCAGACTCGTCGAAATATGAATTCAGTATTAAGAATCGTAAAACGTCTTCGCACCGAACAAAATGTAGAGGTAAGTATTTGTCAAAACAACACAACAAAATTATTCCGTTACCTTTACACCGACGAGAAAAAAAAGTAATTTGGAAGGCCCAGATGGTTATAGCTCCTATTTCCATGATATCTAAAAATTAAACTAAAATTTCTGCTGTGAGATACTGGGTGTAGTGAAGAGTAACCTCCTTGACCAGGAAAATGCGCTGTGATCGCAAAAAAATGTGTATGGTACCTTCTAGCATAGTCCAATCATATTTAGACTGACAAAAAAAATTTTAGCTCGATGCAGTCATTTCTTTTTTTTTGAGAGCCAATTTTCGGAAGGTCTAAAAAATACCCAAATTCCTCTTTCGCGGTGTCGATGATCTTTTCTCGCGAGCTGTTTTTTTTTATTGATGAGCCATCTTTTTAGGTCTGAGGAAGCCAAATTGGTCGAATAAGGTGGGGAATCAATTGGAGGCCTAAAATGTTGATTTTCCGAAATGGCTCGCGCTTGAGTTTTTGCTCCCAAGTCAGCAAACGCGGCACCCATCGGCAGAATAAATTTTTCATATGAAAAATGTTGTTGGCATCTGCTAACTGGCACACCTTCACCTTCGGTTGACCAATACCAGTTCACGTTTTTTTTTTTTGACATTTTCTTGTGAAAGCCGCTGAGGACTTCATCGCCAGTGGAGTTTTGGGTACCACGAAACTTTAAACCCTATAATATTTATACAACTTTTCATTTCATTCCTTCGCCGTTTTGTTTCTCCATTGTTTTTTTCCATACTCAACATGATGCCAAACACGTCAACAAAAATCTCTCTCAGAAAAAAACAAATGACTGTATCGAGCTTAAATTTTCTTTGTCAGCCTAAATATGATTGGACTAGAAGGCACCATAAACTCTTTTGCGATTACAGCGCATTTTTCTGGTCAAGGAGGTTACTTTTATAGTATATGGCTCAGGAAAAAAATATTGGAGTGTACCGGAACTAATCAAAGCTTTCTAATTTCCTTGGAACTCGATATCTTTAAATTATTTGGCCAGATTCTTTATGTAAAAAAGAATCTGGGTACTTCCAAATGTTCTTTTTGACGAATTTTGGCAAAGATTTCTTGTTAGTAAATAAAACTGTATTATTAAGAACTCCATTTTGTTAAAATACAGCAATTAAAGTTGTTTTATTTAAAAAAGAAATCAAGTATCTAGTATTATTTGTTTGGGAACAGTATGCTATAGAAAAAACGTTTGGGGCGTCCTATTTAAGTGATGAGGAGTGCAAGAGCTAGAGGCAAAATATTTGGCATGGTGGCTTGTGCATACCATGCATCAAAATAAACCGATTGGTTTCTGAACGTATACTGTTCGAACTTACCAGGTATCCAAGGAATTGTTATCTCAAACGAACCTTTAAGCTTTGTTAAGATCAGCTTAGTAATAGAAAAGTGTTCAACAAGACATTTTGCTTTAATCATTGGGGACGGCAGTCTGTGCTAGTGACAACAGCACTATGATGGAAGAATGTAAAATTTGTTTCGTGAGACAAGCAGGTGTAAGTCGGAGGGGCCAAGTTAAAATTATTGCAGCAAATGGTGGGACCGTTGCGGCCTTTTGGTAGATTTTAAAAAATTTGTATTTTTTTATCTATGTAAATACGCGTCCAATAACATTTCGATTATTGCAATTCGACTACTGGTTAAAAAGATAACTAAGTTTAAAATTAAAATTATAGTCGCCTTCCGAAAATATAATGAAATGCAGTCCTTTTTTGTCCGTTTGTTCGTATTAAATCGTTAAGATTGCTTAACTTATTCCCGATCATAAATCTAGAAACTTTTGTTTTTCGACATTTTCAAATCGCCAACATCTGCTAAAATTTAAACCTTCACAGTATCCAAACGATAGAAGCTGTTCTATGTATCGCTGAAAAGGTATTTTGAAGAGTTGCTTTCTAAAGAATATAGGTAAAAGACTACAGGTGAAATAAGGTTTGTATCCCACATTTAAGCGATTTTGGAGACTTGACTTGACTATTTTTGTAATGCCTAACTTTTTTTAAAGAATAATTTATACATTTGTTTTAACATACAATATTATTGTTCGTCCAAAATTTTGTATCAGAAATTTTAAGGCATTAAAATGTTTTCGTCACTAGATTTTAACTTTGTTAATTTTTGTTTTTTATAATGTTTGGATTTACATTTCTAATACACAGTATTCATACATTATGCTTATATGTGGAAACCAATATTTTTTTATATTACAATTACTTGTTTTTATACAGAAATTTATTTTAAATTATTTTTTCAGAAACTTTCAAAGTATGTAGAGGAGGTTATGGGAGAATACGTAGTACTGAAAACCTATAGAGTAATGCCATGGAAATTTGAATTTATTAATGAAGTTTATAATACACTGGCGTTAGCATTGGTGGAGCAATATACGATTCCCAAAAATTTTCGTGAAAATAATAAGAATGCTCTTATGAACCTGCTGCACCTTGATGCGGATAAACTAAAGGATTACCCAGAGTTCGTGTTCGGAGACCGCTCTACACATCAGAGTGAATTTTTATTGGATAGTGGCATGACGAAATCCAGGTTATTCATATCAACCATGATATAGCGTAATTCTGAGCATTGCTTATTTACAGGCGACAGATAATGCGACTCGAAAGACGCCTGTTATTCGCAAAATACTCGATTGAGAAATGTTATTTACTTTATCAAATAGCTAGCATTCATCTTGACTCAAACCACTATGATAAGTGCTATTTTATCTCTCGCAAAGCGATTGAAGGTTTTATATTGATTTAAATTAATAATTTTCGTTAGCTAATTCCATTTTTTTTTTTACTGATTTTTAGAAACTAGAAATTGCAACAGCTTTCTATGGCATTTTCTCAGCACCATGATAATTATCAAAGCTAATGCCTCCCTTAACAAGAGTGAACGGGTAAAGGAGGATTTAAAGAGGGCACTTCAAATTGCCGAGGGCCTCGACTCTGCTGATCTGACTGCATTTGTGGAAATGTGTATTTCTTGTAATGAGCGCACTATTAGTGCAAAGGGTTATTCTAGCCAACCTGCAAGTAAAAGAGGAAGTAGAATAACGCCCCAGAGCTCAGTATTCTAGTGAAAATCTAAGTGTGATTGTTTCTCTTCACTTATAACTTGATTAAAAAAAATCCAAATTTTCAGTGTAGAAACTTTGTGTTTTAGTGGATTGTAAAATAAGATAAGATAATTTGCCTCCTAACGGGGTAAGGATATTAAAATATAACACAATAGTGCTTTGGATTAGCAAGTTTGTACGGGCTCCGCCCCCTGATCGTTCGGCTCGAGGGAGATGCGGCTGCGTGTACTCGACTAAAAAGGTAACTATGGGTCTAAAATCAAAATCAAGCTTTCCCGTATTAACGAGAACATTTTTCGGTTCATTTCCAATGTTTTTAAATAAATCTTAAAATTAAGTTAAAAAATTGAAGATTAAAATTTAATTTATAAATTTTTTTACACTTTTGTTTAAATTTCGACATGGAAAAATTGAAAAAATTTGAGTTTGACCGTTAATTTACGTCCTTTTTTCAAAATATTCTTAGAAGTATTGAGAACCGATCTGATTCGGTCATAAAACCCAAAGATATCTCGACGTTTGATAATTATTTTAAATTTAAAATCATTACAAGTGCAACTGTATGGGTGACTATTTTGCGATACTTTTAGTTTCTCCCAACATTAAATTGGAAAACGATTAGAATATAATATCGCGGGCGATTAAATTTAACATCTTGGCAATAGATAATGTTTTCTGGATCTGAGAACATAATGAACTAATATCTTAAGAACTACATGCTTTTTGTTTTACTTGATGCAACATAGATCACAACATGAACAAAAGTAAATGGACAGTGTTCAATTTTCGCACCTTTTGTCTTTTGTTTTTATCTGATTTCGCAAGAACAAAATGCGCAATTACTTAAAGTCTGATCTTTAAAGTGATTAAATACACTTTGAGTAAAAGGCACAGAACAAAAAAAAATTAATTTAAAGTTCCTCACACCATAAGAATGTGAGTGACAAATTCTATGCATACCAGTTTTTCATCACGCGAAGAGCAGTAGTCAAACCGTAAAAAAAAATATTTAAAAACGCAGGATTTGACCAAAACACCTCTGTAAAAAGCATCAAATTCAGCTTTGTGCTTGTATAAACTGAAAACTTGCGTGTTCAAAAACTTTTTCCCCATCATTACTTTTAAGATAAAAATACATTTAATGCATAATTGTTTCTTTAATTTATAAATTTTTTGAATTAATGAACCTATCTTTTATTTATTTATAAATAAAAGCAGAGAAGAAATTGTCTTGAAATTATTTTTTTTTAAATGTGTATTAAGGAAATAATACAAATATTATTTTTTTTGTTGACTTTTATGCATTTTGATTGATTTTTAAAGTATGATGTCGTCGATTTGACCAACTATGAAGTCTATGTTACGTTCGTAAAATTACGGTGACCGTCTAGGGTTAAAACCATGTTTCCGTTTTATGCGTTTAAAAGTAAATACATATTCATTTACAAAATACATTTTGTTGGAATTCAATTAAACATAGTTTCTTAATTAAAAGTGCAAGGTATTTATTTATTATACAAATGAGTCTGTGGTTTGATATTTTATGTGTTAGTGTCAAAGTATAAATAATGATAAGGTTTTCAAATTCGTAGGCAAGTTCCGTGAGCAAAAAAGCTGATAGATAGTAGAGTTGTCATAGAACATTAAACGCAATTATCTTAGACCGGAATCATGTATCTAGCAATCAAATTTCGGAACAGGTTAGCACACCCTTTTGAGTTTGTAGTTTTGGCTCAATTCCATTGAAACGCACAGGGCTAAAATTTTTAAATTGATTCCAGATAGTAGCTGATTCAATTTTCTATTAAATAAAACCTAAATAAGCCATCCCCAAACTTTTTCTATTATACGTGGGGCTTAACAAAAGTTCGGTAAGTTAACCGGAAAAAAAATTCGGAAATTTTTTTTTAATTTATCCCGAATTTCGACTTTTTTTATCTTCTCTACATAATCGCCATTGATTTCAATGCATTTCTTAAGCCTAAAAATCGACTTCTCAAAACAGTCTTGAAAATCTTGCTTTTAAAGCTTTTTAATAGGTGGGTTTGGCTACTTTGGAGCTCCATACCATGGACTACTATTTGGCTTTCGGGTCGTATTTATTAAACCAAGCTTTGGCATCAGTAACGAATTTATTAAAGTTGCTAGACTTCAAATTTTCAAATTTATTCAAAAGATATTGGGCAAAATGCATCTGAGCTTCTTTATGGACCTCATTTAAAATGCGTGAAACCCATCGCGCAAACTTCTTCGTACACATCAGATCTTGATACAATATGCGAGAAATGGCTATGGCATTCAAGTCCAGTTCACTAGCAACCATTTCCTGGGTATATCGAGGGTGTTTGGCAAGTTTTGTTCTAACTAGGGCCACATTTCTTTCGTCCCTCGAAAATTTTGGTCGACCTTCTCGGCGATCGTCCTCTACAGAAAAATGTTCTGTCTGGAATCTTTGGAAACATTTTGAAATAGTCTTCAGAGATGCTGCAATCGTTCTATAAATATTTTGACATTTATTAAATATTTGTACTGTCTTCAGTTTGCGTGGAAAACCGAATAAAAGGCTATAGTGAAAATCTTTTTGCGTTGGTAGTAGAATTTCATCTGAGGTACCTTCAGCTAATTTGCGTTTTCTAGTCTCCATTTTAACCGATTAATCCAAGACTTTTAATATAACCTCGTAAAAGTATTGCGAAAGTTTTGACACTTTTGGAATTTTGAAAAACGATTTAAAAGTCGCCAACTTACCGAACTTTTGTTAGACCCCTCGTATTGCTGCCGAGTGAGTAAGGTGGCTATTGAAATAATTTTACATTTTGGTCTTGAATCCATGACTACTATTCTGGCCGTGTGAATCGGACCATAAAAATGTTGAAAATGCCATGGCATATTTAAAAACAAACTTTTAAAGTGTGGAAATGCATGCCCAAGCAAGGCTTTGTACGATTTCGAGTTCATATTTGTAGTCAAAAATTGCAACTCGCACGTTCCAGAGCTCCCCACGCCATCCCACCACCTATGCAGCAATGCAAACTTACTTTCTTTTCATCCGAACAGACAACGTGGTACCAATCAGATTTCCTTGAAATGTACTCTCGTGTAAATTAAGGTGTGCTGCCTTACGAGCATCATTAAGGGGGGTTTTGTTCTTTAGTTTTAGTCTCTTAAAATGTAGAGCCTTCCTTATGACTCTCTGAATTTTAGATAAGCTCGATTTAACACCAACTTTTACCCTGATCTTTGCGGTCGAGTCATGAGAAATTGAAGCTTCTCTTTAAATTGCTCTCTTATTAGCATCAGAAAGCACTTTATTGTTACCTCCTTTATTATTTTTGCCATACCCCGACTTGTTGCTGAGGAATGTTGATATAGCCTTGCGACTTCTTCCGATTTTTCTTGATTTTTAACTTATTGATAACTTTAAGTGCTCGTAAGCCTCAATTTTGGCTTACACCTTGGCGGTAAGCGTTTTTCCTTTACCCATATTAAAGAAAATAGACCACTGGAGCAGCAAAAAAAATTTTGATATCCCACGTGGTAAGATGGCAAAGAAAAGTGAAATCAAAATTGTGTGTGCCAGAGCTTGCAAATAGCAGTTGACCCTTTCAAACTTTTCAAAAATAACTCTTATTTACTGACTTTTTGAGCAAAAAGTCAGAGATGAACCGTTCACATAGTATTTTGAACGAATCGTTCTTCGCTCAGCTAACAATCTTTTTATTTGTTCCCCTTTTGCACTGGTTATTCCCTGACCGTTTTGATGTGAGCGAAGAAAATAAATCTCGTTTGCGTTTGTATGCGTCTGAGCGTGTGTCGTCTTGTCACTTGTATTTCTGATTTAAGTGCGTTCGGTAATAAAGGAAATATGGGCCGTTGTTGAGTTAAATGCAGAATTAATAAATAAATATTTATAAGGTTGTCAAAAAAGTCTTGCGGTATTTCCGCAAGCTTGTCTTTGCAAGCGCGTAGTTCTAGTTGTATTCGTCGCATCGGTTCACGCTGAGCTTTGTGGAAAGCTCTTTTCACGCGCTAACCCGTGTTTGATTTATTGTTGTTTGTTTTTAGTCGTTCGTGAGTTATAGCGTCGCAAACATGGAGCAAAATAAAGAGAAAATACGGCATATTTTACAGTACTACTACGATAAAGGCAAAAATGCATCTCATGCTGCCAATAAAATTTGTGCAGCTTATGGACCGATACAGTTTCCATTTCCACCGCACAACGATGGTTTCAACGTTTTCGTTCTGGTGCAGAGGTGATCAAAGATGCCTGTGTGTTTGGTGGGATTGGCAGGGAATCATCCACTATGAGCTGCTCCCCTATGGCCAAACGCTCAATTCGGACCTGTACTGCCAACAACTGGACCGCTTGAATGCAGCACTCATGCAGAAGAGGCCATCTTTGATCAAAAGAGGCCGAATTGTCTTCCATCAGGACAACGCCAGGCCACACACATCTTTGGTGACGCGCCAGAAGCTCCGGGAGCTCGGATGGGAGGTTCTTTTGCATCCACCGTATAGTCCGGATCTCGCACCAAGTGATTACCACCTATTTCTGTCCATGGCGATCGAGCTTGGTAGTCGGAAGTTGGCCACAAGAGAGTCCTGTGAAAATTGGCTCTCCGAGTTTTTTGACAATAGGGAAGCGAGCTTCTATAAGAGGGGCATTATGAAGTTGGCATCTCGTTGGGAACTCGTCATCGAACAAAACGGCGCATATTTGACTTAAATCGCATTATTATAACCAATTTTATGAACAATTGAAAATTCAATAAAAATACCGCAAGACTTTTTTGACAACCTTATATTTGTACACATAATTAAAGTATTGAGAAGTTATGTTTTTACAAATTATTGAAATAATTTTCAGGTCAGATATTTTTCAGGAGTTTTACGGAAACGAGAGGGCAACATTGTAAGCAAGGCAAAGTGAAGAAAATAAAACAAAACAACCGTCTGCGCTGAGTAATTCATTTTTTCTTCCTCTGCTAACTGTCAATATGTGAGCGCTCAATCGGTTCACTATCTACAAATTGTTATTGAAAGAGAGTTACTAGAATAGTTTAACTCAGCCTACTCAACCGAAAACAAAAAGTAAGAGAATCGAATTTTTCTTCTCAGAGAGAGAGCAAGCGTGCATGTTTTTTTCGGTTATTTTCGTAAGTAGATCGCAAAGGGAAAAACGGTCTACTGTTATTTGCGAGCTCTGGTGTGTGCTAACCTGATGACGCAAGAATATTGCATTCTTTGCAATCGATAATAAAAGAAAATACCAAAAGGCATATAACGGGACTTATTTATAAAGTAATTTTCTTAGTAGTGATAGAGCATACAAAGATGCGAAAAACTGATAACAAAAAAAAACTGAATGCTAAAAACAACAAGAATAGGGGCATTTATATTAGTCTCATAGTAGGTGTGCTAACCTGATGACGCGCAGTGTAAGATGCGGAATTATGGTTTTTTTTTTTTTAAATTTGTTTGTCCTATTTTTTTAAATTATAACAATAAATTTATCTTTTAGAAAAAAAGGAAAAATTTCAATGATTGCCCTTTCCTTTCTACAGTGATTTATAAGTCTGTGCCATATTGGTCATTTCCAGTTCTCCAATTCATATTATTTACGCGTTATTTATAGATCTAGTATAGATTTTACAAATCAACAGAAAAGATCAGAATTGAAGATTACCTTTTATTTTTTATTTGCTACTTAGAAATATATCATACATTACAGCATATACAATGGTGCAATTTGATTTATACTAAGGTACATAAGTCTTATTCTAGTTACATTAAAGGCTATAAGCCACTTTGGTGTCGTTTCGGTACAAATTCTACATAGCATTAATTAATTATAGCACGTTTCATTCCATCTTTATATACAAATCGTTTAAGCCTGGGTCATTCTCTGGATAACTGATGGTGGTTGCACCTGATAACTGTTCGGTGGAGTGTTGTGCCTGATTCACAACAGGAGATATGTGATCTACGTTTGGCGTTTGGGCATCTATGAAGAAGTCTGTAAAAATGAAATGAAATAAATAATGAAGTAACATAAGTATTTATGTATAAAGATCGTGCTAAGACTAACTAACTACACAGTTACCAAAAACCCAAAAGTTTAGAATGGTTTTTCCAATTTACAATATAACTCAAAAATATTACTTGTGCCATTTAACAAGATATTTTTTGGAATTAAATAGAACATCACATTTGAGTTCTTAATTAATGAATAAATATGTAAAAGCCTTAAAGGCAACATCACGTAATTCTGGTGTCTTGGGCATTTGTGTTTATAAAAATCTAGATATAACATGTGTATCATAAACTAGGGAGTGTTACGGTTAATTACCTGATTCAATGCAATTCCATTCATTATTGTTACAATGCTGGTACGAACTTGAATAATCGTCGACTTGTCCTTTATAGATTTGTATATCAGTGTTAAGCTCCTGTTGCGTTACGCCATCAAAATCAAAGATTTCAGTTACTTTTACTTTGCTGGTGTTATCGTCTGTGTAATAGTACGCGTATAGAGCTTCGTTGTGCGAACTAATTTTGGAGGCATGCTCAGCATCGCTTTTAAGGGGTAAAGTACCGCTGCGTAAGAAGAAATTTATCAATGTGATTATTGTTGAGAGTATTAACATTATTTAATTACCATTGCTCGACAAGAATTGAAACTTGTGGACCATACAAATGGTTGGAGTGAAAGAGACCAGTTGCATCAAAGTGTGGCTGATCGTAGAGCTATGTGAAAAAGAATGCGATAAGTATTGTATTTAAGCTATTTAATTTGCGATCGTTTTATACTTACAGCAAACTTGTCAAGCAATCGGAGTTGCATGGTATTATTTAGCTGAATAATTAACTCTTCGATTAGTTGACGCATTTGTTTAGTCACTTTTGGGGTCAGCTTGGTAATTCTAGACGTTATATACAAATAAAGATATTAATGATTTTCCAAACAGATTCAAGATTTTATTTACTTTGTTATTGTGGCCAGAAAGAAGTCCATCGGCACCGTTGCTGGTAGTGAGAGTAATTTAATGCCGCGATGCTTGAAGATCCAATTGGCCAAGCCCTTGTTGGCCTGCTCTATGCAGTCTTGTATAACATTCAACACTGTCTCTGGCAAATGTGAACTCAGCGCATCCTGCGAAAATAATTAAAATGGGTTAATTTGGTGCGTTAAGATTACTCTTTAAAATACATACATTTCTGTGCTTTTTACAATCTCGACAATCGGGATCAAATTCATCGGTGCTTGAAAATGTCTCAGGAACAACATAAGTGGACTGAACAGCAATGCATCGTCTGCAATTGATCAGGTTGTTTCGATGCAGAAATTGCAATGCATCGTCAAAACCCTGCTGGCAGAATTTCGAAAGAAACTCTGGTCGTGGCGGAAACAGAATGCGAACAAAGCGGCTCACGTTTTGGCGTGATATCTCGATACTTGTATTGGCCCAGTTTAGGTGGAATAGCTGTGAGCTCTGGTCGCGTGGACAAATATCACTTTCGCCGCAAAAAGGACTCACAGTAATTGTGTTCTCATCCAAGATTGGCAAGTTGTCTGAGAATGCACCGTCCATGTAACGAACTCCCCTGAATCGCGGTGGCAAAAGTCCGGAAAATCCAGGTATGAAGCAGGCACACAGCAGTGCCTGCAAGACTTCTTCACGCGACTCAAACTCGGAGATAATCACGTTTTTACCGTCGTAGACACGAGTCAGCGAGATGTGCAGACGTCCATTAACTCTCTTGTGAGTATCTTCGGGTAGATATTTCTGCAGGCCTTCAAGCAATGAGGTTTGTATATTGAACGATGGACTGAATGGACCAAGCGAGTAACGACGTGCTTCGTTCACCACGCGAAAGAAATCCGAAGTCATTTTATCTTTAACGAGATTAAGGAAAGATACAGAATTAATTAATTAATTAATAATATTAAATTAAAGTACAGAAAACTAAAAAGCTTTCATAAAAGTTCCACCAATAGATGGAAGAGTGCACGAACAATAAAACGCATAAACGTTAAGAGCTAGGAGCCTAGAAAAAATGTTTACACCTTACACCAGTTATCCATGTATCGTAACGTCATGTAACGAAACGTGGTATACTTAGTCTATTAAGTTAGTTTAATTTCAAAAACCTTTATCCAGGTTTGTCATTGCAAACCATTTAAAAAAAGTTTGATTATTTTATTTATTTATTTATTTAAGCAAACACTACAGTCTCTAGTTAATTAACAAATACAATATACAATAGATAATACAATAATAAAATAATTCAAAAAAAAAAAATAAAAAGTGCAAAAGGAAATCAGTTTTTATTTCGGCAACGTTACGTCATTGCTTCTTTTGCTTTTGTAACTTTAATATTCAATTTTTACTAATACAGTCCAGCTTAACTGCTGCTAAGATAAAAATACACTTCTACGTAATATTTATATATGCACAGTGTGAAGCTTAAGAAACAAGTAGAAATTTTGTTGCTTTATGAATTAGTGAACAAATAAAAAAAGAAAAGGAATAACTTGGGAGTGTATAGGGTATCTCGTAGCCGAGCGCTTTGGGCGTGAGCTTTCTGGCTTGTTTTTATTGTGCCAAAGGGAAATGACGCATGCACCTTGTGTTGATGGATTGTAGTATATTACTTTGGCCCCCATGGAGCACGTTGCTGATAAGCCACTATCAAAGCACACGCCGTATGTGCACACACGTACATACATATATACAAACATGCGTATAAGTTAATAGTTGTTTTCATTTAGCACAACTTGGTATACATAGTTATAGTGTGTGCGACGACAGCAGCTGCTTTTCTAAATCGCCAGCTGATAGCAGAAGTTCCCTATGTACAGGCATTGAACACACACACACATACGCATTTTTGAATGTAACATTGCTTTAATTGAAAAGCCTCATCGCTTAGAGATAACAGACAATACCTACAAGTGTGTTGCGTGCTGACGTAACGCTAGAATCAGGCCACCACTTCTAAACTAATAAGGTAGTGTTGAAGTGTGGAATATTGTTTTGAAACTCAAAACAATTGAAACACAAGAAAAATAAATGGTTACTGATTAGGCAGATGTTCGTCTTATTATATACAATATATCCCAGCAAAAACTGAAGAACATATTGTGCTGATTAATATTAATTAAGCAGTCTAGCTTCCTTTAGGTACTGTCAAAATAACAAGCAGTAAGTCCTATAATAAACATAAAAGCTAGAGTTCCTGCCTGGGCACAGGGTATATTACTGTCGTGCACTGTTTTCTAGTAAACAATTACATGATTTGTGCTAGTAGTGCCGAGGGGCTCGTCTGTGAAAAAACCAGTTAAGCCCTTTACAAACATAAAAAGAGAAGAGATAACATAAAGTTAAAAGGAAAAAAGAACGGCTTCAAAAGCAAGTTTGCGCATTTAAATGCTTATCAGCTACATATTAAGGTTGTGTTTCGTGCCAAGGCCTCTTTAAAATGAAATAAATATTTAGACACCCCGCGCATATTTAAATCGTGCAATCAACCGGAAATACTAAGATTTCCGATCGTAAAGATTCTTTTCCATTTCTTTGCAGAAATTTAATCTCTTTCAAGAAATTTAATCTAAAAGCAAATACTTTTATCTAATAACCTTATACATTGAACTTGAGTTGCAAAAGTTAATGGAATATAACTCTCTATATTAAATGTTTTGATCATCATGTTGATTTAAAATCAATTGGACTGATTGCAATTTTGTAATGACACGATGTATAACAACAATTCTATTCCAATAACAAAATTTTAAACAATAACACATTACAGTTCGATAAGCAACGTTTTGAGTCACACACAGTTTTATTAACTTTCAACAATGAAAATGATTTACAAAGAACTTGAACTTTGTAACGCTAATAGCTCATATTAATATGATAAGTTATATGTGCTATGGTTGTACATTTGGGAATCCTAAACACAATTATCCGTACTCAAAGTATAAGTATATTGAATTGCGTTGTTATAAGTAAAAATGTACTTTGAAACCACTTTATAGGCCATTCACACAGCTGATCTTGATACATATTTACATGAGTAATACGGACAAGTTGATATATGCGAGTAGAATTATAGTTACTTGTTACTTCAAGATGTTACTAAAATGAGTTTATAAACTACTTATAAGAACACTTATACACTATTCTATTCATGTGGATACTTTAGCCAGAATCTGTAAGTATGTACACTTGTGTAAAAAGACCTTATAGTCAATTGTCACAATGAAATGGGCTGATAGGATGATGGACTGATAAGCCTCGCCACAGTGCAAAACCCAGCTGCGAATTTATTGTAAATAAAAACACTTGTCAAATGTGAATATGTATGTTTGTATGCATATATTATACATATACATACATGTGTATTGAGATTGCTCTTTTTATTATTCCTAATCAAATAGGAAACTCATTCATTTCATCGAGTTGCTAAACTTGGGCCAAATGAAATTGACGTCAATTCGAAATGATATTGAACACTACATAAGATCATACATACATACGTATATAAATTAAAAATAATGTGCAGTAATATTTAATACCAGCAAAATTCATTGAATTAATATCACTTTAAGCCTAAATTCAGCGTAAATAAATACATTTTACTATATTCTATAATATAAAGCGTGAAAACCAAACAGAATTTAATATTTTTGGGTTTTTCTTGACATTATAGATTTGTTTATGTTGGAAAATCCTTTTTATATGTCACGCCTATTTTTATATTGTCTGAACTGTCTAGTGTTTCGGATACATATTTTAGAGTTACAATATTTTAAAGTTACAGACTTTTGCCATCTACTTTTCTGAAATAAGCCATATTGCGACGTTTAAAGTGAATTGCAAGTAAACTGGGACCAGAACTGGTAAGATACAAAAATACCTACTTCCATACGAACATTTGCACATACATACGCCAGTGTAATGAATCGGTTTACTTGTCGGGCCGACGAACTTTCTACGGTGTCCCAGAAAATACCGCGCAGCAGCAACAGGTAAATTCACAACAACTCACATACATGCATTTGTATGTTTGTATGTGTGTGTAAATTTACGAGCATACTCAAAAATGGGCCCGCAAGAGATTAAAAGAAATAACATAATTTATAATAGTATTTTGAAAACAAAAACAAAGTCTAACATCTACATGTTTCCCTCCTCACAATTAATGTAACAAATCGCTAGAAAACAAAACTCATGCGAGCCCCCAAGATAAACAATCCGACCTTCACATATTTTTAGTTTGAATTAAACACACACATACACATGAGTATGAATGTGTGCATGTAAAAACTGTGCGTGTAAATCTATTTTGGGGTTTCTTTACATACACGCACACATTTGTATACTGAAAGACTTTGTTTGTTTTTGTTTCCATTTGCGTTGTATTTTCTGAGCGACAATTTTACGCAGCGACGAGCCCCCAAAAATGGGTGTGTACAGACAGCTGACAACGCATATGCACATATGCATGTATGTATGCATGAATGAACATTCATACATATGTATGTTGTATGTAACATACTTACGTATGCACAAATGTGTGTATGTTTATTGAATGTATGAAAATATATCAAATGTTTTGTATAATTTCTATAGCAGATCATTAAAAATTCTCTGTTACATTAAATAATACAGATGTACATACATATATGTACTTCATTTAGAATAGAATAACATATTTACAGGCTTACCTAGAGGCAAATCGCAAAGCAAGCAGCATGCAGCCAAGGAGCCAGCGGAGGCACCTCCAATTTTTTCCAGAAGTAGGTGCGGTGCATATTTTTTAAACGAGACAGCAACTCCGACGTGATAAATTCCAAGGAAACCACAGCCAGCGAATGATAAATTCATTTTTTAATTTCCACTATTGTATACCGTAATTGTATTCTGGAATATCTGGACTATTTTTCTATCACTTTTTACTTTATTTGACTTTTTATTAATTGTTTGCACAGAACACGAACCGTTACTTGCCACTGCTTTAATAACAATGAATGAGGAATGAATGAAAATTTCGCGCCGCGAGAAAAGAAATGGAACCAGGGAGTGAACATGTTCATTTTTTAGGTGAGTCATTCACTTAGATGTGCGTCAAGGTAGCAACAGTGATGTCATTTTTTTCTGAGCATAAAAAGCTGGATCAACGAAAAATAAAAAGCCAAAAAAAGCGGAATCCTAGGAAAAAAGGTCAAGAAGAAAGCTGCTTTTTATAAAATAATTTGTTGTTTGTTTTTCATAAAGACTGATTTTCATATATGTATAACAAAAAAAGAAATTCACTTAAAATATACAAATGTTAACATTAATCGAAAATTAGAGTTTACATAATATATTTTCAATATTTTCTTCATCATCGTTTGGATAATAGTCTCGCTGTACTATTTCGGTAAGGCAGCTGGGGGGTAATTGGTAATTAAAGCAGCACTTATTTTGTCCCTCCATTGAGCTGGTGTGCTTTTTTGTAGCACTATGTGCACGCAAATCACTTAATTTTGCAGTTATGCTGCATTTACGAGCCCAAACCACAATTAATTCGTACGTCCTTTTTTTGACTTTAACAGCTATTTAATAGAGGTGGAGAACTATCGATAGTCGGAACCATCGATAGTTAGCGATATTATTTTTCAAACCATCGATAACTATCGATAGTTTTCGATAGTGAGTTAATTTGAGCATTAATGTATTTTAAGTTCCAAAAATTATAAATTTTTGTATAAAATTCAAATTGATGTTTGAAATTGGTATTAATTTAGGTATTATGAAAATAAAAACAAGTAAAATTCGTTATCAATAATAATGTTTCGCTTTTAGCTGTTGTAAAAGCCAAAGTTCGACCATCTAAATCTTTTTGTCCAGCCTACTGAACATGCGCTCGGACTCGGTTCAGTTCCTTTACATTCCTCTTGACCTTTTTTGACTACAGTAAGGAACTTGTCCATGTAATAAAAATATATAATTATTAAAAACAAAACTTAAATGTTTTCAAAGCTCTGCAGATGCCAAAAGACGCGTTGAGCGTCATAAAAAACTATCGCTCACTATCGATAGTGCAGGTCTGCCATCGATGGTGACTCGATAGTGCTAGACCATCGATAGTGCCGATAGTGCCATCGATAGTTCTCCACCTCTACTATTTAAGTCAATTTTTCACAGTAAAAAATATATTTTTGGAGAGGTCTTTTAAATTCCGTTATAATGGTGCAAAACTTTCCTTAACGCATTAAGTACCCATTAAAAATTTTGAATTAAAAAAAACAGTAATTTTTTAACTATTTTCCTCAATTTTTTAGAAAAAATTTTTTGATGCAGAAAAATTCTTAAAACATTTCTAAGAGTGACTGCAAAAAAAAATTTTCTCTTCGCTAGTATTTTTTATGATTTTTTGAAAATTGCCATTTTAACCCATTTTTCCTACTTTTCATACAAAAAGTGGATTTTAAGCAATTTTCAAAAAATCATTAAAAAATACTAGCCGATAGAAATACATTTTTAACATTTCAACCGTCAAACTCAATCAAAACAGTTCTCAAAATTGATTAAAAGCACAAATTAAAAAAAGCTGTTTAAATTTGCTAACAAATCTAGAATGCCCGCTGCCCGCTGTTTTAAAATTTTTCCCGCAAACATACTTCAAAAAAATCCAAATCTGACGGGAAAAAAGCGGAAATGACATCACTGGGTAGCAACGGTTCACTAGCAACGAAAAACGGAACTTGGTTCATGAGTCGGAACCAGTTATGAACTCACTTAGATTGCTGCGCCGATAGCTATCGGTTATCGGTAACATATTCTTTTTTCTAATTCTAATATTTGCGGCGCGATGTTTAAATGTGAAATTGATAATTCAATAATAATTCAAAAAAGTACAACTTCAATAAACCAAAAAGCTATAAACTTTCTAAAATAACAAAGTACATTTTTAAAGTTTGGTGCACGTCACACAATAAGAAGTTAAAAAATTAAGTAAGAAATTCTAAAAAAAATTTTAAAATCCGACAAAAAAATAACTGAAATTCTAGCTTCAAAATTAAGCAAAGCCAATATTTAACTAATTTTTTAAAAACGTGTTAAATGTGGAATTGGGTTATCCGTGGGGCCTCTTTTGACTTTAGTAGTATCTTTTACATGTATATATGTATACGATAAATTGAGTGACGTGCCTTGTGTCGCCAAAACTACCTTTGTAAAGACAACAGTTTGCTTAATTAATTTAATATTAAATCCTCCCAGTTTCGTGACCGGCAATCCGTATACTTGTGAACTGTGCTGACCTAAGTCTTTTGTGCCCCTCTTGGGAATTGTACCTCGTCTGGTGCCGGACGCCCAACATTATTTTGTGGCTTCTTTTCAACGCGATATTATGATCTCAGTTGGAGCAGCTGGAGTCGCCCGCTGCAGAGTCAGCAGGAGACTAGACACAGGCAGCGATTGGAGAGCTTCCGTGGGAACCATAAGGGCGTTGCACAGGGGCAGAAGCGAGTGAGTCCGTTCCGTTTTACAAAATTTAGCATTTTGTTGTTTTTTTGAAATTGTTTCTCATTTTTTTTAATTGATTTTTGAAAATTTCAAATTTTTCATTTCAAATTTTTGCGCAAAAATTGGAAATCAGCTGTTATGTTATTTAAAAACCGCAATCAGCTGCTACTGACTTCGACAAAATAACTGAGCCAGTTTTGGCGCAAAAACGCCAATTGTGGGAGTCGTGCTAATAAGTTTAAAAGTAAAGCGAAGTACGCTCTAGCTGAAAACATTTTGGACGCTCGAAATGTTCGATGTTTTGAGGTCGGGCCTTACAGAATTCAGTGTGACAGCATAATGCCAAAAAATCACTAAAAAGTTGAGAGATTGTTGGTCCTTTGCTGCTGTGGTCACACTGTTACGTCAGCTGTTCACAACAAACAAGTAAATACAATTTCAAATAATCAACATCAACAATGTACTGCAATCAAAGTAATCCATTTAATATTGTCTCATAAACAGTCCAAGTAAACTTACCAGGTTTGTTAAGACCCTCTGCAATACTCTCCCATGCACTTTTGATAAAAATTGCATCAAAATGCTTTTTATCGGTTAAATCCCATATGATTGGCCTCTCTCTCACCTCTTCAATTAGCCTTATTCGTTCTTCATTTTCGAAGACATCAATTCGGCTCTTATTTTGCTGCTTATTTTTTCCCGCCATTGCTGTTCATAGATTTCGACTAGTCAAAACAACGATTCAATCGATGTTTCGAAAGGTCAAAATAAAGCTGCCATCTGTTGACCAAACAGTGTTGTAAAACGCCAGAAAATATTCTGAGCTGCCCATATTTAGGTACAGCGTACATAGGTTTAGAAATGGCCTTACAAAATAATTTCGAGCATGTTTGCAACCCTTTTTTTATATGAAGTTTTGGCCTTGCAAAAATATTTTCGGCTAGAGCGTACTATGCTTAAACAATTGCTTCCACATTCATTCCAGGCCGATAGATGTCGCGCAATTCTCTTCCTTACACTGAGGTTCAGTGCTGCCAGATTAGCATATTTCAGGCTAGGTCTCTTAATTTAAAAATGAAAAAGCTTATAAAATTTGCAAATAGCTTACAGCCATAAATCTAGCATATTTTAAAGTTCATTCTAGCAATTAATGTGTAGAAATAAAGGAGTTTTCTTTATTTCATTTATATTTTCTAACAACTTAAATGTATGTGTATGCAAAATGCTGATGTAATGTTGTGGATATATAAAATGTTTAAAGTCTATCCGAGCGCCGAAGCGCGATGATAATGCGTGTGTCTATGTTGGTTGTTGTATGTAGACTGTATGTGTACTGAAGCGGTTCCGGAGATCGCTCACGGAACCAGCATCTGGTTTATGCGATGCGTCGTTGCCAGATCGGGCTGTTGCCGCTGTAGTGGTACGCCACATCTACTCCCTCCTCAGTGACTTCGTCAGGTAGAGAAGGAAACGAATAAGCTGATGAAGATGGCGACGACGGTATTGTCTGTGCTTCTGTTGTTTTCCTTGAAGATCCGGTGTTTCTGGTGTGTTTGAGTGTGGGATGAATCCGGTGGTGTTGATTGTGTCGCTGCTGAGGTAAACACTGATGTCAATGTAGCATCCAACAAATGGAGTAAGTTGTCCGTGTGGCGTTGGAAGGTTTAGAAGTCGCTACTGACGGGTGTGGTCGATTTTAGCCGCATATAATTGATATCGGTATGAGTATTATAACTGAACCCGAATCAATTAGCCGGTATCGTTGAAGTATACGCTGATGTCGTCAATGTAGCATCCAACAAATGGAGTAAGTTGTCCATGTGGCGTTGGAAGGTTTAGAAGTCGCTACTGACGCATGTGGTCGATTTTAGCCGCATATAATTGATATCGGTTGAGTGTTATAACTGAACTCGAATCAATTAGCCGGTATCGTTGAAGCGTATGAGAAGTTCCATGTCAGTTTGCAAGAAACGCTGAGAAGCTGTGCTTCGTTCCTTGTGTGCAGTTTGACGTTGTAGGAACTGTTGAGCATCGATGAAGGGTTTATATATCCGTACATGTCGATGATTGATTTGTTAGCCGCCTAGGATTGATATCGGTATGAGTGCAATGACTGAACCCGAATCAAATAGGCGGTAACTGATGTTGCAGCAGTTGCTTTGGTTGTTGCAGTTGTTGAAATTGTTGCAATTGTTGTAGTTGTTGCAAGTGTTGAAGTTGTTGCAGGTGTTGTAGTTGTTGCTCCATCGCAGACGATCTATTGAGGTAATGAGTGTGCATGTAAATCGTGACTCGGCTTGCAAAATCATAACTGCGCATTAGGCTTCCAAAATGGCGGCAGCTTGCGTGTGATGCTGATGTACGCAGTTGACAAGTTGAGACGCATAATTTTTGAGAAGCGGCGCAGTTTTGCGGGCTGCGAGTTGCAGTTTGCGGATTGCAGTTTTCTGGATGCGAGTTTCATGATGCGTGGAGCGTTTTGTGTGGTCACCAGTATGGCGACGAATGCTGTTTGCTGGGTGCGTTTGTTAGTTGCAGCGTCACCAATATGGCGACGAATGCTGCAGAAATTCGCGTGATGCGTGTTGTCTTTTACGGGGTCACCAATGTAGAAATAAAGGAGTTTTCTTTATTTCATTTATATTTTCTAACAACTTAAATGTATGTGTATGCAAAATGCTGATGTAATGTTGTGGATATATAAAATGTTTAAAGTCTATCCGAGCGCCGAAGCGCGATGATAATGCGTGTGTCTATGTTGGTTGTTGTATGTAGACTGTATGTGTACTGAAGCGGTTCCGGAGATCGCTCACGGAACCAGCATCTGGTTTATGCGATGCGTCGTTGCCAGATCGGGCTGTTGCCGCTGTAGTGGTACGCCACAAATGTATTCGTGACATCAACGAACTATTTTGTAAGTTTACAATGCTTCACGGCATACAAATGTCGAGATTTGTTTGGATTTGTTTGCAATTTTTGGCTGGAAAGCATTACTAGCAAAACTCCAATAGTATCAAATGTTTTATAGGCGGCATGCGGAATCCAAAAAATATTTATCATAAATATTAAAATCAGAGTAAAAGGCGACTTACCCGCAATGGAGTGCGAATATTTATGGAGCAGCTGCAAGCACGGTTGCCACAACTGACTCTTTTTTGTCCATTTTTCTAATTGGCTCATTTTTGCATCAGTTCGGAATTAGGTTTTTTTATGTTGCATTTTATCTATCACTTTATCTCTCTCTCTCTCTCTCATTGTCAGAAAACAAACAGCCACGGTCAGTAAATAACAAAACAGCGACACCTTTCGGTAGTTTTGTGTCAAAAAACAATACCAAGAATTTTTTAGAAAATACTCAATAAATATTCAGTAAACTCATACCAAATAGTTAGCCATCTCGCTCGTTTGAGGTATGTTTTTACCGCTCGCACACTGTGCTAGAAACGTTTTCTGCTATGCTAGCGTTTTTCTGCGCGCCTGTGACACCCGACAAAGAATTCGCCCAAACCAATGTCGAATTTTGACATTTTTTATTTTTGGCCAAAACAAAGTAAATTTTTTCAATTTTGAAGCTAGAATTTTGAAAATAGTGCCAGAAATTTGGTTGGACTTTTCTCGAATTTACAATTTTCTTACTTTTTTTTCTAACTTTGCCACGCGAAGAGCTAACGGCACCAAACCAATTTTAGATTGAACTTAATTAATTTACAAAATTATGGATTTTGTTGTTTTTTTTTCAAATTGTTTTTATTAAATTTGTAATTGATTTTGGAAAATTTCAAGTTTTCATTTGAAATTTAGCGCGCATGCTAACAGAGAAAAAGTCATACTAACAGAGAACTGTTAGCTGTTATACGCGTTAACAGTGTACAAATTTGCTTTTGCGCTTTTTGGCTCATTTTTTCTTTGTTTTTGGCTCATTCAGATATTTTAAGTGGCGGTTGCCATGGTTGTGCTCGAATGACGATCGATCCGCCTCCCACACACCCATACATAAACAAAACCATATGTTTTTGCGGCTAATAACATGTCGCGGGACACATTAGAATCGATAAGTAACATAGATAGAATTTGTATTGATAGTTGCTGTAAGCATGAGAGAGTTTGAGATTGGAATAGCCAGCTGCGCTGGTCACATTGTTTTTATGCATTTAAGCCTAGTACCGACGTGAGATAAATTTTTAGCGGCGGAAAATGCACAATATTTAGCTGTCGACGAGCGTAAAGCCAGAGTTGCCAATGCAGCACGGAAAAATAACATAAAATGGAATGGTAACTCTATGCGTCAGCAGCGGTTTATTTTAAATATGAACATGCAGAGCTGATTTGCAAAAAAGAGGAGAGAATAGGCAATGAAATATGTATATTAATATTAATAGAGGAGAAATATGCGATGAAACGCAAGCACAGCGGGTATTTGGTGCACTTATCGCTTTTGAACTTTCACGTGGATTCTCCCTCTAAATTAATGAAAAAATACAAATATTGGCCTCTTTTCCACCTCGTTAATCAGCAGAATTTTGTCTGCTGTCTCGAAAAGATCCAATCTGCTGTTTTTTGTTAATTTCACCGCCATTTCTTTTGACTTATTGTGAGAGAGTGAGATAGATAGATACCGAAATATTTAAGAAATATATTTTTCGCTTGGCTTGACAGCTGTTTCAAACAGTGCTGGATAACGCCCGTTCCTTATCTGGCAACTCCGTTTTTAGTTGACGTGCGGACCGACAAGCGGAGATAAATGTCGTCTTCTTCTTATTCACCTGTACGCCAGCGTTTTTTTTATATGGAGTTTGACCTTACGCTAGGCCTTTTTTCTGACGTCGATACTAGGCTTTAAGCAATTGTAATGGAATTTTGAGTGCCTTTTGTTAAAACCGCGGGACGGGAAGCAGTCACTGCGGTAAGAATTAAGTTATATTCTTTAGTCTATACTAAGTTTGTATTTTCTTTAGAATAAAATCCTCCTAATCTCCCTCGTCATATTCATTGGAAAACAACATCGCTTCTTTGACTATCGACTGGGCAACAATATCTGCCTTGGGGATTCCAAGCAACTTCCCTCCGTGAACGACATAACATAACATTTTGCTTAACAGTAAGCCCTTATCTTTGTCTGTTACATCTTAATGCAATTAATTAATTCGATTGTGTCTATGCAATTTCGTACAAAATAAAGTAAGTAGCTGAACGTTTTTCAAATTTAGGTGGTTTGTTGAAATATCGTTGAATTCGGTGCGATATTTACGAATGGGCAGCGTTGCCACTGCGGGCGCACGCGCTGACAGTAGTATTCGCAACGAGTTAGCAGCCCGACGCACAAAATGTAAACAGGAAAAAAAATCGAGAAAAATACAAACAATACAGACAAAAAAGTACGAAGCGCGTGAAGAAAAAGATACAAATTTGTGCAAACGAACGCAGGGGAATCATTGAAAGCGTGCACACACCTTGGACATGTCCAATGAGCGTGTGGACACGGGCAAGGAGGCGCCCGGATCCGGATCAGTGCCAGTCCAAGTACAAGATCAAGAAGTGGAGATGCCCACCATGTCCGTAATGTCCATGCCCACGATGCCAGTATCGAAGGGTATTATGATAACGCCGCCACCCCCCCTGATGCCACCCACGCCGACATCGTCGCCCAACACACATGGCGAATGGCCCAATCTGAATCTGAATCTGAATCCAAACGGCAACGCATTCCAACTCACCAGAGACAGAGGGGGAGCGAGTGCGGGTGCAGGGGAACGGGAGCGGGAGCGGGAACACTTTGCCCTGCCGCACCTGCCGCCACTACCATTGAACGTTGACTATCTGCCGAGCCTGAGCCTCATACATCCGAGCACACTGCCGTCGAGCAGCAAGAGCTTCAAGATGCGTCCCCGCATGAAGCGTCTAATGTACTGTAGTTACAACAACATACTAACCGAGTCAAACAACCGCAAGCTGCGCACAGCCGCTTCCACCTGCAATATCGAGCTGCTCAACCGCATTCTGGAGTCGGGAGGCAATCCCAATGCCGCCGATGAATACAATCGCAGTCCGCTGCATCTGGCGGCCTGTCGTGGCTACATACCGATTGTGCAGCAGCTGTTGAAGTACGGCGCCAATCCCAACGTTGTCGATTCCTTGGGCAATACACCGCTCCACTTGGCGGTCATTTCGGCCAGCTCGAACAACTTCAATGTGGTTGTCCGTGTCCTGCTGCAGGGCGGCGCCAGCGTCCACATGTTCGACCGCAGCGGCAAGTCACCCTTGGAGTTGGCCGAGGCGAAGTTGCGACTGCTGCGCAATCGCTACGATCATCCCACGCCGGAGAACGCAAAGATCCTCGAGGACATGTGCATGCTGACCACGCTCATACTGCGCTACATGGTGAAGCAGCAGCGCGAGCTGGAGGATCTGTCGGCGCTGGAGAAGCGACTGCAGAACCTCAGCACCAGTGACGACCAGGAGCAGGTCGTCTCCCAGACGGCCGACGAGCTGCTCGCCAGTGTCGAGCGTTTGTCAATCAACAACAAATAAAAGGCGGGCCGGACTCGAGTTGCGTTCGATCAGTTTTAGATGGGTAACAAACTTACACACACACACATGCCAAGTTTATACGACAGCTCATGATAAAATTATAACAAGGTGATGTATTCGTTTGACGTGCCCTCCTTTTCGGGGCGACGATTGCTCAGTACAAAAGCAAACGTCGTAGTAAGCGGTTGTGTCAAATTCCGTGAAAAATGCCCGTGGCTCGTGTTCCCAGAGACATAAAGAAGAAACAAATGTGGATAAATGCAACAGGAATTAACAAACAGGAATTGATTTTAGATAATTCACAGCGCACAAAACGAAAATGAGTGAAGAGTATAGAAAACCAAACCAAACAAGTTTTCCTTATATCTCTCAGAGCCGACAGCAAAAATGTCGCCCCGAGACAGAGCGAATACATCACCTTGCTATAATTTCATCTTGCGACAGCTAACAACATGATTTATCCAAATTCGCTTCGACTTGCAAGTTATTTTAAAATAAGTTTATTATGTTCCTATAAAAAACATATGTCAGTTGTATACGGCTATCAGCTGATTTTGAAAAAAAATTTATAGCAATAAATGTTAATGCTACAAATTAGACCGGTCTAAAATAAATTACGACGCACTTGTAACTCGATAAAATTTCAACTCTAGCTGTCGTATAAACTTGGTCATTATTACAACCCATAAATCATTTGCCTAATCAATGTTTATTTACTTTACAGTTTGTTTTACGTTTCCTAATTTGGCTGCCGTTGAGTTGGAGTTGGATTTCTGTGCTGTGTCCACATTCTGGAGTCCAGATGTAATACACTGGAGCATGGTGAAGTTACTAATAAGGTGAAATATTCATTCACCACAGTCTCTACTTTGAGAGCAATATATCTTTCTTGTGGTGAAATAAATAAAGACGTGACCTCATGGTGAACTTACGACTGTTAGTAAACTCACCTTGCGCGAGGTTGAATGCATACGTCATCGTCTTAGTATTTTCTAAATTGGTGACACACACAACCAACGCTGACAAAACACACATAAACACACACATGTTTCATGCGATCTTTTTTATTAAGTATTTCATTTAAGTTTTCATTGTTTATGCAAATCAAACAAAACAACAAACAGACATACACAAACAAACAAAAATATGTTTACATTTTAAGCTTTACGTTTAGCGCGCCAAAACAAAATATAAATTTATGTAATAAAAATGCAATTTGCAACTGCAATAAACAATTTAACACCTAATAAAGTGAAGCATTACAATACATTTAACCAATTGGTTACAATACAAAATTTACATTTTTAAATGTCTATTGTATACCACAGGTAAATTAATACAAATAAATTTTAAAAAATAATAAAGGAAAGCGAACAGCAATTGCTGTTAAACCTAACATTTAGGCTCTCTAGGGTTAAGGGTATAATAAGAAAAACTTGGTATTTGTTGAGACTTGTCAGCGAACAGCCTTGGGGCTGTAAGGGGAGAGCTAAATAGATGGGCGTGGTATGCTGTCCAAGAATACTTTGTACTTCTAGGTCTATTACGTATGTATGTATGTATTTATATCCGCATATTTTAATATACATCATTATACATTTGTATGCATATGTATACTGTGTTTACTTTGATTTAATTTCGGCTGAATAATCGATAACCAATAAGCTTTTGAAGTCATGGCAAGCAGAAAAGAAGCTGCCATTCAGAAATACAGGTGTAAATTAATAATATAAATACAATTAGCTAGTCATTTACTTAAAATTATTCTTATTAATAAATCAAATGTAATGCAGGGACTACCACTATTCAATGGATTTTGACCGTTGTATGAATATCGATTATGACTTCAATGTGTGCGATAGTTTTAGCAATTAGATTATCGATTATTCTGCAACTCTGGCCTTGCTGCTTTGTTGCTTGAAACGAATATTAATATTTTCTATTTTTCACAAGACATACAATACGAAAATGATGCAAATGAAAGAATATAAGGAAGTGCCGCAAGATGCGCCACCGGCTGCTCCCGGCGTAAATACTACAGGCCCTGGTAAGCCAAAACATTCATACAAAATAATGTGCTTAAACAAAGTTATTATTAACGTTAAATTTTGTACGTTGCGCGCTTGATGCGAGTGTGTGTGTGTGTGTGTTTTGTTCGTGGGCGTTTGCCAAAATATTGTATATGCATATAGTTTTTGGTATAATAAATTAAAATATATTTTATTTTCTTGTGACGACAGAGCCATGGATGAGCATCCCAGTGGGAAGCAACTGCCCACAGGGTCTCGAATATCTCACCGTGCTCGATCAACTGCTGGTGTCGCAGAAGATCGAGAAGCTGGAGATGATCACCGGGTTTGAGACGCAGAATCGCTTCAAGGTGAAGAACTCGTTGGGACAGAATGTGTACTTTGCGAGTGAGGAGAGCGACTGCTGCAGCCGCCAATTGTGCGGCCCGGCGCGTCCCTTCGAGATGAAGATCATGGACAATTTGCAGAACGAAGTGTTGCACATAAGTCGTCCGTTTCGGTGCGGCTTGTTCTGTTTCCCCAACTGCATGAGCATGATTGAGGTGTCGGCACCGCCTGGCCAGGTCATTGGCACCGTCGAACAGGTGTGCACGTTCCTGAAGCCCACGTTTCGCGTCAAGAACTCGTTTGGCGATGTTGTCCTCGATATTGTGGGTCCCGCCTGTGTCTGGAAATGCTGCAGCGATATCACCATGAAGGTCAGTACACAACAACAATGTTATTCGATATACATATTTAGATATGAATGTCCATATATCTATGCATACATCCTCATACATATTGGGATGGAATCAAAGCGACAAATGACGTCACGATATCGCTATGCTTGACTGCCGTCTTCTCTTTGTGTGTGGCTGTGTGTGTGTGTGTGTGTGTGTGTACACTGCGAATCAATTGATAGAACCTACAGTTAGTCAACTAATTATTTTCACACAGAAAAACATTGCACGTACATTTTATCAATTAAATATTTTGACACAGAAGAGATCCAAAAAATTTAATTTTGCAAAATGAAATGAGCTTGGTTTTTTTTAAATTACTATGATTATATTATTTGATTAAAGAAAATATTAATTTTAATATCCATGCATGTCCACTTTCTGTATTGTCAAAACAATTACTAAACCAACTGTATTTGCTTCAATTAAAAACAGAAGCCATCAACGGATCTAATTAATTCTGTTCTTTTTTTTATTTGTTTTAAGAACAACATAGCAACTAAATATGTATAATAAATAGGAAAAAATCCCAGAAAAACGTTTCAAGAATTTATAATGTTAGCATAGACTTATTTATGAAATAATTCACATATTTTTTTGAATAGTTCAATTTGAGGAAAATCTTTATTTCTATTTATTTAATTTAATCAACTACAATAAAATAGGCACTAAAGTAAAATAGCTCTTGTTTGATGAAGTAAGTGAATTTTAAATTTTGTCAAATCAATTATTTGACTAACTGTATGTATATGTGTGTATCTGGAATATTTGATTTTGTATGTTTATATACGGGTGCGCCTGGTTTTAATGCGATGCTTGCCTTTCCCGTTTGTGCTTTTTTAGGTATTCAACAGCGCAAACAACGAACAAATCGGCAAGATAACCAAACAATGGTCTGGACTCGGCCGAGAATTGTTTACCGATGCCGATTACTTCAGTGTCACATTTCCGCTCAATTTGGATGTGCGCATGAAGGCTCTAATCTTCGCCGCCGTTTTCTTAATTGTAAGTCTAAGCAAGTTAGGATTTACAATAACATATCTATGTACTTATTAACTTTATTTTCTTTTACAGGACATTGTCTATTACGATCATTAGAGCGTTTGCACAAGCTGGCAATATATGTATGAACAACAACCAATCTAAAGAATCGACTGCTTAGTTGTTACATTTAAGTTTTTCTACAACACGAATATTTTATCTACCAACGTGCGAACAAACGTCCATTTATAAATACATTGGCTATCGGAATCTCCCCCTATGTGCAAATAAAGTGCAAAATGAATGCATATTCGCTATCTCAATCTCGGCCACTTTAAATTGAGTCTCTCCCCATATCGAAATTACTTACTTGGCAATGTTGTTGCCGGAAACGTGCGCACAAATATCATTTTTTAAAGTACATTTCCATTCATTTATAGCTTGTACGTTTTTACAAATACATATATAAACGATTATATGTGTACAATATATTTACACATATTATCTCGGCATTTAAATGCATACTGACCTACGCACACCCTCTCAAAACACACACAAACTAAATACAAAACGTTCAAAGAGTGCCTTAAGTAATCCTAATTGTTGTACAACCAATTCAAACCCGCCCCATGATCAGTATATATCTCCACATCCGAGCTATATATTTTCGATGTACTTAAAAAGTAAACATGAAAAAACCGAAATTAATTGTTAACGTTATCGTTATTGGAACTACAATGTTATTTGCATCCATTTCATGAATTTCAACAAACCAAACACTTAATTAGTTGTACTGTTTTCTTTACATAATTGTATAATAAAAGAAACTCTATTTCATATATAAACCAAATGCAGTTTCATATGTATGCATGTATATGTATGTACAAAAAGCAGTCATGGAATTCTTATGTCGTCGATACTATGCGTTGATGTCAGTCGTGGACAAGTTGGAATTTGCTCAATTGTTCTTGGCAAAGTACTTGGTTTTCTCCTCCGGATTGGGCACAATCTGTAATAGTTATTATTTAGATCTATTTATAATTCATTGAATATGACGCCTCTCTTACCGTATCAGCTCCTGGCCGCCAGCCAGCTGGACAAACCTCGCCGTGGGTATCAGTATATTGGAATGCCTGGACCAAGCGTATGGTTTCATCCACAGAGCGACCCACGGGCAGATCGTTCATCGTTATTTGCCGCAGCACGCCACGTTGATCGATGATAAAGAGACCACGGAGCGCATGTCCGCTTGCCTCCAGATAAACGCCGTAATCCTTGCTAATCTTGTGCGTCAAATCGGAGAGCAGTGGAATCTTCACATTGCCCAGTCCGCCTTCCTTGCGTGGCGTATTGATCCAGGCCAAGTGTGTAAAGTGCGAGTCAACGCTGGCAGCAATTATCTCCGTGTTAATCTTGCGAAATTCCGCAATGCGATCCGAGAACGCGATAATCTCGGTGGGACAAACGAATGTGCTGTAGAGTTGCAACTGATTATTACACAAATCTCTCGTATTTTCTTAAATAAATCTTACAAGTCCAAGGGATAGAAGAGCAGCACAACGTATTTGCCCAGATATTGTGATAAGGACAGCTGGACAATCTCCTTGTTGACGACAGCGGTGCCCTCGAACTGTGGAGCTGGTTTCGAAACTGAAAAGAAGAATGCAAATTAAATAAGTAAATAAATTTATAAGCAAGCAAGGCAGATGCCTTGAATACATTTGGACATATACTTACTAACTGCTTTTGTGTACTGCAATTGATGATCGCCCTTGGGATCGCCAGCGGGATAAACGGAGCCGCCGGCAAAGGAGTAACAGGATTCGTTGTCGTCCGCCTTGCCGGTTGCCGCCGCCAGGAGCAGCACGAGAGCCAAGCAGCCGTAAGTATTCATGTTCTCACTGGTTGTTGTTGTTGTTGTTGTGCTTCAACTGAAAATAGAATTGGCTACAGTATTAACTATAATTTGACACGCGCCACCTTTTGGCTTAGCCAACACCCTTTGAACACATACAGATGAACAAAAACAAACAACACTTTCCCCTCTACTGAAAACGCAATTTTAGCCACGCAGTCAAAATTTCTGCCTTCTTCTTTCTCGAGACTCCCAAGAACCAACTACAATTCAATTGTCTGCAGCGATTGAAAAAAGGGGGGCGACATCAACTTTGAGATAAGCACAAACGGGACTCTTATCAAATTTATTATACACGTACATAAAAGTGCTGCTACTGCAATATATTTTATTGTAATTTTAACTCAATTTCAACTAGAATTTCACCAATAATAACAAAGCATATTCGATTTCGTATTCGTTTTCCCTTCCGCATCAAACACTTGCTGATATATTTATATCTTGTTTACACAATTGTCTACCTTTTATTTATGAAAATTATGCCTTTTATTTGATAAGTTGCTGTTGTTGTTGATTTTAACAAACAAAATGCCCGTGCAATGACTTACCGGCTAGCGATGTGCCGATACGAACTATCGTTTCTTTCGTGCTTCAAACTAGAGATGGGCACAGGCCTGTTCGGGCTTCGTGTCCCGCGGGCCTCTTTAAAAAACACATGGGCTTCGTGCATGAAAATCGAAAACGGGCTTTTTTTCGTGCTAGCCAGGGCCTCAATAAAAAGCCCAAGGCCCGGTTGGCCGGAAAGGCACGATTTAACATATACTTTTCAAATCGCTTGATAACAAAATTTCTGTAACAAGTCACTGTGGTACGCAGTAAAATGAGCAAAGAAAAAGTTTAAGACGCAACTTTCAGAAAAGGCTCAAAAATACAAATTTGTATCTAAAGAAATATAAAGAAGTAATTTTAAAAAAAAACTTTTTTTTTTATAAAGTAATATCGGGCCGATTCGGGCTTTTTGAAAATTTGACCGGGCCTGGACCGGGCCTCAAAGATTTATTTCGGGCTAGGGCCGGGCCTGCCGGGCCTTTGAGGACCTGTAAAACTGTTCACGAAAATTAAATGCGCCTATCAGCGGCCGGTTATGATATTTTCTATATTTTAAAGGTATGAATAAGCTGAAACACATTGTCTAATATCAATTATTACATACATGTTTGTATATTTAATATATTGTATCCATAAACATTATAAAATCAGTAAGAGCAGTACATCGACTTGTTGAATAGTGTAGTTTAAAACCATCGGTTTGCGCAAATATCGATACCTTAAAGTGCGGCCAATTTGAAACTCCCACGCAACGGCAGTTATATTTTTGAATGCTGTACGGAAATTTGAATTATTAATCGCATTAAAGAAAACAATTATTTTCCTCTTTGTACTTACGCGCTATAAACTTTATTAAAATATATGTATATAAATTGATTGCGCTTATAAATAAAATTTTACGCATGGAGTTAAAACAACATGTAGGTATTGATTTATGCATATTTCTGCTTACGTGCTACGACAAATAAATATATGTATATATATTATGTTGACATCTTCTCATCTTAACGCATACGCAGCCATTTAAAAACTACAACAAATTGAGCAAAAATTTGTATGCAAATTGCACGGAAAGCGAGAACAATACAAATACATTGTTTTTAGTATGCAAATTATCAATTAGTTACTATACTAGTACTAGCTTTGATTGAGAAAGTATTGTGAGAGTTAAATGGGGCATGAGTGTGAGCATGCCACCGAAAATGCATGTTGCATGTTGCACGTTGCACGTGGGCCTAGCTCTCCCAGACCTCGTCGCGCTGTTTGGCAGCTAAAAGTTTGCGTTCTAGGAAGAAATAGAAATTAGGTTTATTAAATAATAATAAATAAACAAAACAAACCTTTGGCTTCACGTAGCACACGTCTCTCGTTTTCCCGTTCCTCCGGAGCTGTGGGCAGCTTGACACCCAGAGCGCCGGACACCAGACGACGCGCCAGCGCCGTGCAAGTCTCCGGGCGCTGTCGATAAGGCTGCAGCGATGTGGCACCTGCTTTCTTGGCCTTGAGACGCGATTCAAGTGTGGCCGCCGCCAGCGGCTTCAACTTGACAAATGGATGGCCCATGGTCAAGACCTCAGCAGCTGTCAAGTTGAGTTGAGTTTCGTTAAAATGCTTGTTTGCTCACTGAACAAAAAGATCGCCTTACCAATGTCGGAGCTGCTAAATACGGCCAGGGCATGCGTATCGTCCACCCACTTGATGTCGAAGCCGGTACCTTTGTACCTCGAAAAGAGCATAAGCAAGTCTGGCGTTTTGAATTCAACCGGAAAATTGGAGATTTCAAGCACATGGGGAAACTCCTCCTCGTTGAGTAATGATTGTTTAATATGGTAGACCTGAATGGAATAAATAATAGCTCAGTAATATATTTATTTGTTGATAACAAGTTGCTACTTACGCTATAATCCATTTTGGGCAGCTCTATTTTGCACTTTCCCACAGACTCGGTGAGTTCAACCAGAATCTTTGGATCCAAACAGTCGCCGTTCTCATCGAACATGTTCTCCCAGTCATCTCCCGTTTCCTCCTCATCATCTTCGGTGGTGCTGTCGGCAGCTGTGGCAACACCTGATGTTGCCGCATTAACCTTGGCTTCAATCTTATCGGGAATCTCCAGCACATCCGACACAAAAGTTTGTTTCATGATGCGACGATTGCTGCGATTGATTTCCTAAATGGAAATACCAACACATGAATAATCTTTACAAATCATCTATGCTTCTCTTTAAGCTGATATTTACCTTGGAGGCTCGCTGCAGCTCGCGCACTTCATTATCACATTTGTTGGCATCCTCAGTCGTTGTCACATGGTTGGCATCTTCGATGCGTAGCGATTGTTGTTGTTGCGGTTTACTGTGGACTTTGCTGCCATGGCCCGACTTTGTTCGCGGGGCGCCGCCCATCATCTGTAAAAATAATTGAATAATTTATTTATTTAAAATTAATTTACTACTATATTAAGTTAATAAATTTGAGAAATAATCTTGAAGCTAAGGCTTTAAATATTGACGACAATAATCGAGAGGCAATTGAAAAGCAAAAAACTAGTTTTAATGGAACAAAAATCGTTAAAAAAGTGATATTTTTGTCCAAGCTTAGTTGATTCAGAGTAAAAAATATTTAAAATAAAACCTCTCAAAATTATCAACCTGGATGGAGTGAATTATCTAGATATAGTGAACAGCTTTTGCTGATTGAATACATTGATTAGTTTTACGACAGTTGGCTGTTATAATAAAGTTGTAGATAGAGCACCTCCTTATCACAGTTGTTGTCTGGCGGTGGCGGTGGCGACGTCGTCTCCTGGTTCGATTGATTATCGCTGGGCGCAATCACAAGTAGAGTAGCTGCCTCAATGGGTTTACTAATTGTTTTCTTGCTACGCTCCTTGCGCGATCTTGTTTTCTTGGGCTTAGCTTCGTCTGATTTCGACGGGTTTGTATCTACAACTGGCAGTTCCAGTGGCTCGAGCTGTAGCTGCGATGCAATTGCCGCTGCTGGCGTTGGCGCTTGCGTCGACGTCGGCATCGTTGTTGGCATTGTTGTTGATGATGTGGTTGTTGTTGTTGTCGTTGTCGGCGGCGTTGTTTGGCTGCGTCGTGCCCTTGGCACATAAACAGCTCGGTCGGGACGTCGTTCGCGTCGCGTGGCTGCTGCGGCGGCGCTGGCTTGTTGCTCTCTGCGAAACAGATGATCAAAACAGAAACGGCAAAAACGAAAGGTGAGCAATTAACACACACAGAATTTCGTAAACACACACGTACACGAACACACACACACACACAAGCACAGTGCACCCACCCGAAAGAAAATTGCAAAACGATAACGATAACTAACCTTAACGATTATTGCTAAATTGCAATAAAACAAAAATATTAAAATTATTGCACATTTACTTTACACAAATATTTTTGAAATTTCACTGTGTTTATTAACTGTTTTCACAGCCTACCTTGTTGGCGACCTTTTACAAGCGGTTGAGGTAGTTGTCGATACTGATGTTTCCACAGCTGTTGTTGTTACTGCGGCGTCGGCTTCTGCACTGGCAATTGCAGACACAGACTCGTCTAATGTTTCATTCGTTGCAGCTGTTGCTGCTTCCTCAGTGCTGTTATTCCTAAGCGCGGGCGGTCTGTAGAGGTCCACAGAATTCGATTTGCTCACTAAAATAAGAAAGGGAGAGGAGGAAGAGCGAGAGCAAGAGAAGCGATTTATTAGCAAATTCACATAATTAAATCAAATGAAGCAACGCTGTTGGCAAAAAGTGGGTGCATACTTCAAGAAAACAAAAAAAAAAACAAAATTCAGTAATGCTGACCCAATTTTATGTTCGTACGCTTTGCGTGCTGCTTCGTGAATGTCAACACCAACAACATGGTTGTTTTGAGACAGGGCGCAACAAGTGAGCGAGCGTGTGAGCGTATATGCGTGAGAGAGCCGTTTGTTGGTGTGCGTGTGAGAGAGCGTATGATGCAACCTAAGGCAGCTCGCGAAAGAGGGCGACCTTGAATAAGCTGCGTGACCCGAGGCAAACGAAATGAAACGAAACGTACGAGCGAGCGAACGAGCGGGGCGGGTGAGAAATACATTCGCCGGCGTGTTTGGCTTTATTTTTAGTCGATTTGCACACATAATTAATTGGTTTTTGTTTTCAGTTTTCTTTGTTTTGGTGCTTTGGCTATTTGCAAGCATTTTTAGCTTGCCAATTGTGCCATTGTTATTACATAGGTACTCGCAAATTATTTTTGTATGTACGAGTGTATGTACACACTGTAATCTACAAATGTAAAAGCAATAATGGTATTCCTTCAAGTGACTTTATTTGTATATATTCTGATTTAATATTATAAAAATTTACGAAACCAGTATTGCTTCGATTTAAGTGGAACCTGTTTTTGGTTACTTTGTGCTTTTTCTACTCTAACAGAGGGTAGTACTATTTTGTCATACGTATTGCACATGCACCTAATTAACAATCTAATAAAACTTTTTAATAATTAGTCTGAAAGGCCATCAAGTCTTCGGCATTACGAAGATTATTGTATTTCCATAATAACTGTTAGCACCTTTTTGCGGAATGCGGAATGCCACTAATGTCAGACTACTTACAAGGTGTTTCGCTGATATGCTTCTTGACGCCCATTTTACACAGTTCCGTTACGCGTTTTCTGCTGGCGCTGCTGCTTCTGCCGTTACTACGCCAACTTTTAACTGGATGTTGCTGCTGCTGATGTTGTTGTTGTTGCTGCTGCTGCTGTTTACGGCTGTCAATTACAGTTAGAATGTGTGTTATGCATGGCTGTGTGAGTGAGTGAGTCAAGTTGAAAGCTACTCACGCCTCAAATCCGTGCGGATCGATAAGCTGATTGCGAAAACAGACAACTGTGCGTCGATGCGGGCCTTGACCGACGGAAAACGTCAAAAGATCGTATTGCTGGCGATAGTTCTCACATGTTTGATGGATGAGATAACGGCGATAATTGTTCACAGGTGGAAAGAGCAGCACACTGCACAAGAAAGAAGAGACCGAAAAACCAGTTGAGTGCTATATTTGTTTTCATGTATGTATGTAATCGATGTAAGTGTGTGTCTGAGTGAGTCTCTCTCCTTCCATCTCTCTCTGTCTTACACTAACAGGTTGTTTCAAGTTAAAGAAGACGAGCAATAAGAAGCACGCAAAGCTCGACTTGTAAATAAAATATTATGCAACGCGGCAGCAACGCATAATTAACCAAAACAACGCGAGTGCGTGCACAAAGACGACAACGAATAAAGTTAATAATAAATAAACTGCTGATGGTGCGCGACGTCTTTGTTTATTGCATGACGATTAATTGTTTATTAAACGCGTATTGCATGGCAAACGGAGAGCGAGCACACAAAAACCGTGTTACCAGCTCCAAACGCCAAAGACGCAATGCGGAAAATAAAGTTGCATGCTACGCTCTTGTTTTTGTTGTTTGTGGTGGTGGTTGTTGTTGTTGTTGCTGCTGCTGCTGTTGTGGGGCAGCTGGGAAAACTCGAATTTTGTGGCATTTGCAAACCGGTAACTTTGCACGAAGTCCCCATAACGTTTGTATAAGACATACATTTCTTTGTTGCATATTTCCGCGTTGTTATAAACACAATTGGGGTACGAGGTATGGAAAGGGATAACGGGAGTCGAATATCACACAAGGAGTTTCAATGTTGTTGTTGTTGTTTTGGTAACTGGCGCGCCACCAGCTGCTGTCGTTATAACGGATTGAAGCTTTTTCACACCACAGACACGAGCGCACACACACGCAGCACAATCATATGTATACATAATACACACCCACACATACTCGTGGCACAAAAAAAAGTTCTAGGAGCTCTTACCCACTGCTCAGACGCTTTTTTAAAAACAATTCAATATCGATTCCAACATTATAAACAAATTCCTGATCGGTTAAGCTTAAATTAGCTGTAAACGCGTTTTTTCGTTCGCCGTTCTCCAGCTTTTTAATAAATATGCGACAATGTCGCCACACATAAATACAGTTTAGAACTTTTCACGTTTCACGAAGTCAGTGTGTCCACATCAACTGATTGTTGACAGTGCTCCCATATCAACCTGATTGTGGTTATTTCAGTTATCGATATAAATGATCTAAAAATGGGTCCACGGCGCGCAATTTGAGAAACAAACCAAATTCTTTAACAATTGCCTTATTTTACAATAAAATAACAATTAATTAAATCAATTAATTGGTTTTAATATGTTTGGTTTTAGAGATTATGACGTCACAAATTAAGTCGCTACATAGAATGAAAATATGCTCTGATGCGTCCAAAAAAATTCGTTCATTGATTTTGATCCCACTTGCACAATTGTAATGGTAATTTGTAATTCCTGTAATTTTATAACATTTTTTACAAATCAAAATACAGTCGAACTTCCCTAACTCGAATTTTCTCTAACTCGAACAAAATCGAGTGGCAATAGCGTTTACTGAGCAAATTGCATACAAAAAGCCTTCCCTAACTCGAACTTCCATAAGTCGAATTTCTCCGTAGCTCGAACAAAAATATTGGCCCGTGCTTCTGTAAGTCGAAGTTTTCGGGAAAATCTCCAATAAAGTTTGAATTTTTTTTTCGTTTCTATTTTATGCTTTTGTTACTGGCTCGTTTTGATACGTAATATTGATGAACATTAACATATGGTGATGTAATATGATGAATATTGCATCAACAATTATTTAGGCTTCTGAAATTGCTATAGGAAAGATGTTCGAAATGTACTTATTTGTCAGCGCATCGGTGTACTAAAATGTTTAAAAATGTTTAAGGAAATATTCAAACCTATTAGTAGTTAAGGAATTTGAAAGTAGACCAAATAAATTAGAGTTGCTGAAAAATTTGAGATCTCAGCAAAAACATTTTTCATTATATAAAAAAATGGAAAATTAATACATATTATTAATTGAACCGGGAACTTCTTCTGGATACAGCAAAAGAACAAAAAAAAAACCAATTTTTGAGAATATTAATTGCATGCGATAAGGGGAACCAGTTGCAAAGAACCAGTATCTCAGACTGCCGTAAAAACTATCGAAAAGCATTGAAAAATCATGAACGGTACTCATTTATTCTTCGGTGAATAGTTCCGGCTCATGAAATGGTCGGCGCGCAATTTAAAGGATGAATAGTTACAAATTTGATCAAAAAAAGGTATAATTATTATAAATTTTGCGCGATTGTTGAAGTTGTGCAGTTTCTAAATTAATCCAAAATTTCAAAACTCTATCTGAAAAATTAGACAAGATATGAAAATTGATCCAATTTCAAATAAAGAACCGAAAACTGACTATCGTCCCTTTTTTGTAAACCAGGGATGCAACATACTTTCTGCGAGCCATAGCTGCCACACTGTTTGATTTCTTTCGATGTACCCTTGGCTAGTTCAATCGAACTTATTCGGAGCGACTCGATACAACTGTATTGGAAAGTGCAAAAACTGCGAACAACGAACGGTAAAAGAAAACAAAGTTGTTTGCTCATAAATAGTTTTGAAGCATCTAAAATTTATTTATTTAAGACAAACGCTAAAACGTTTAGTCGCTCTTTGTCGAAATTTCAAGTGTTTTATGATTTTAATGAAAACAAAAACAGCAGCTGAGCTCAAGGTAGCATCAGCAGCAGCAGTACCAGGAACAACAACAACGACAATAACAACAGCGACAGCGACTGAAACAAACGCGTCTTAGAGAAGAGTGTGTGGGGGTGGAAAGCAGACAAACGACAACTGTGCCATTGGCATAGAAAATTTTGCATATACACATATACATAAATATGAACTCGTACTCATGCGATCTATTAATAATAATATAATTGCAGACAAAACAAAAGAGAAAAAACTGATACAGGGCCAGGGACGTTGACGTCGCTGCCAACGCCATCGTCGTGTAAATTGGAAAGTGGCGAAAAAAAAAGAAGCGAGCGCACAACGGTAATAGTAATAAATACACACACACACATACTTATACGTGTGTACGTACACATGCACGCACACATGGAGGCGTTTGTTTGATGAACAATTTGGAGCAGCGAACAAAAGACAGACAAACACAACATATAATGACGACGCGTGAAAATGTTGCGAGCCGTTTGTCCAAATTGATGCTTAACAATGCCAACGGCAGCAGCAACACGACAGCAGCAGCAGCAGCCACGACGACGGCGGCAACAGCAACGGCGACAACAACAATGTCCATGGTGCAATCACCAACGTCGCCTGGTGAACAGTCGGAGCTGAATCAATTGAAACGCGATGCGGATCCGCAATTCTCACGATTTGCCGATTACTTTGTGATATGCGGCTTGGATCTGGATACGGGCCTGGAGCCCGATCGTTTTGCAGGTAAGGCCAGCGCCACATCATCATGATTTCATTGATTACCCGTCTGTTATCTGTTATCTGTTTTAGGTGACAATCTGCACTGCTCGCCGCTGGATCGTGCGTACAAGAGCAAACCGTTGGCACATTATCCCGAGAACGTGTCCTGGAATCCATTCGATGCTCATGGCATTTGCATGGTAGGTGCTGCCATCAACAACAACAAGTCTCTGTCTCTATCTGGTCTGGCTTCAATTGAGTTCAATTGCTCGCATGACGCGATCAATTTTCCCTTTGGGGTCCAGCTCAAGTGCCCTCTCAGCATATAAAAAGTTCATGCTTCAGTGAGCGTCATTTAATTGATGCCACATTGGCAGACGACGCGAGCAGACAATAAGAAACGAAGCAACGAACCGTTCGCTGTTTATCATGTAGAAATCTTGACATGTGTGCTGAGAAAATACCCAGGGAATAGGGCGAGGAAAACACTATGAAACGATTCCATTATCTGTCATAGACTAAAAATTGCATTTTGTAATGTAGATACATTAGCACGTCTCATCTGCGAAGCTTACTTATAAGTCGATTCATTTGTTGCCTTAATAATCTCATTATTCTCTTCTGCAGCTGTCGCTGCCACAAGGTCTGCGCTTTCGCACACAGAAGCACAACATTGAGCCCAAGTTCCATTCGTTTGCAACGACGCGAGAGGATGGCAAACGTTGTTATGGCTTCAGTCTCGTGTTTTACGAGGAGATACGAAATCGTAACATTTGTGGCGCCATCCACACGCTGCAGTCCATGTTTATTACGGAGTTGTCGAATGGCCAACAGACGCATTCACTGAGCAGGATTAAGCAGGATGGTCCAGTTAGTCGTTCCCTGCCGCGGCACTTTAAAGTTGCCGGCCAGGCGCCGCAGTCCGCACAAAGCTACTACGACATCAGCAAGGACAAGTTGTTTGTGGCCAAAAGCATCTCATTGATTTGCCAAGCTCCTTATGCATTTGCCGCACAGATGTTTCTCAAGAATTTGTACCGGTGAGTGGGAGAATGTTCTTTAGCTGAGTTAAAAGCTTTTATGGATTTGGTTTGGTTTTCTTTTAAATATCTTTTTGTCAATGATTTTCTTGAATCTCTCTGACTAAAAGAGGATGAGTGTAAAAATCACAGATATATATTTTTTGAGTGAGGAAATTACAAATTATTTTATTTTTAATTTTAATCATTCGTTGAACTGATCAAATTTTAAATTTTGAGAGTTATTTTGAGAATGAACATTTTGACCAAGTACCAGAAATGTTTAAATTTAAAGCTGGAGTTAAAAAAAATGAATATTCATTTAATACTTGTTTGCTTTGATAAAAAAAAGTAATTCTTTGTTAATTTGTTAAGAAATATTAAAAATAATAAGAATTATTTTTTAATATGTTTAAAAACATTGAAAATAATTTTTATTAAAAAATGTAATCATTGCAGTCTCTGGTTCATTATAATGAATCTCTTTTATTTTTATTTCAGTTTTCGTTAAGTTATCTAATTTTTTTTGTTTATGAAGCGAATTTTAGACACTCTGATAACAATAACTATCTTATTTGTCTTTGAATTGTTTATACTGATTCATAAATTATTCAAATTTAAATTTAGCTGAATGAACTAAGCAGAAAATTCGGTAAATAATTTTTCGGAATAATTATAAAGCTGGAAAACAGGAAAATTACATATAAATAAAAATAGATTGAATTATAAATATATAAAAATAATAACAAGAACATATTGTAATAATTTTAATTATAATAACTATAATTAAGACTCCTGCACATGTATTAATTTTAAAATTTTTGGTATATATAATTTAAACAATAATTTATATTTGTATATTTCTCTTCTTTTCTAGTTGTCTTCCACGACAGCCGGGCGCTGGCATAAGTCTCGAGTCCTATGTGTACAACATACTGTATGAAGTGATGCTACCTCAGCCGGGCAAATCCATCCGCGTCTATTTGCCGCCCATGGAGCCGCATTTGTCGGCAATCGCGTTGATCTTGCAGCGTCCAGCGTTGGCCACGGAGCTGCCACTGCTCGATTTTCCGCTGCGTTTGCTCTTTAGCTATTTGGGCGTGGAGTGTGTAATACAGCTGCTCACCTGTGTGCTCCTAGAGAGTCAGGTGCTGCTGCGCTCAACGGGTACGTGGAGCAGTTCACAAAGATTATTTGGATATATTTAAATAATATAAATATGTTTTTAGATTACCAAAGACTCATGATTGTGGGCGAGTGCATAACATCGTTGCTGTTTCCGTTTCTTTGGCCACATGTGTATGCGCCCATTTTACCAGCTGCACTGCATCACTTTCTGGATGCACCAGTGCCGTTTGTGATGGGACTCCATGCTGGATGCGAGGCAGCGCATAAAATTGGCAGCGAGGCGGCCTTGTGCTTTGTGGACATTGATAAGAAGCACATCCAGCTGCCGGAGGAGCTGCCCATCTTTCCCCACAAGATGGACTTTATGGCCGAGATCATCTCTGTGCTGGACAAGTTCGAAATAGAGAGGGATCGTGCCCAGGAGCCCAGTCTGAAGAATGGTTATGCCATGCGTGGTGGCAACGATGCCATGATCTCCAGCTGCACGCTGCCCAACGGTCTTCAGGCGGCGCGACGCAGCAAGGAACGCTTCCAGCAGCTCCAGGAGACTGTGTACACGCTGGGTGGTGCGGGAGGATCGCCGGGTCAGCTGCCTGGTGTGGACTATCAGCCACTGGTGGCGCATCCCTCGAGGATCGACCATGTGCCGCGCATTGCTGACTTTTTGCGGCGCAAGGGAGGCATGCGAGCAGCTCAGTCGGCTGGCTCACCCGTGGGCAGTCCCACTATGTCGCTGTCCTCCTCTCCCGTGGGCATCTATCAGGATGTGGATGCTGTGGACGCGACACTGCCGCCCTCACGCATGGGCTCCCTTTCGCGACGTGCTGAGAAACCCAATCTGACCGCCGTGGAGCAATACTATCAGGATCTGCGCATCAATAACTCGTTGCGAGAGATATTCCTGAATCGGTTCGCACACATGTTTCATGCCTACGAATACTTTGTCATCTATCCCAATCAGGCCAAGGACGAATGGCTTTCGAATCGCGAAACGTTGCAAAATTTCGATAAATCTTCGTTTCTATCCGATCAGCCGGAGCATCATCGCGCCTTCCTGTCGCGCTTCCTTGAATCTCAAATGTTCGCCACGCTCATCGACAACAAAATCCTGGCCGTGTGGGAGACGCAGCCCGACGAGCAGCTGCAACTGTTTGATCAGCGCATTAAGCTGCTGAGGTGAGGAATTACAAGCTGTTGCTATTGAACTTTTTGTAATTATCTGTTAATTGCAGACGACGCCATGGCGAGAACATGATCTGCGCCACCAGCTATGAGCCTTGCGTGCTCAGTCAGGACTCGCAGCAGGGCTTTGAGAAGCGTCTCAATTGCATTGACATTGAGGTGACGCCGCCAAGTGAGATTCTGTCGAATCGCGCCGCCTATTTTCGCAGCTTTCCGCTGCTCGAGAAGGGCGTGCTGAATCAGGAGTGCGCCTCGAGGTAGTGTTTCCATTTGCTTACAATCCCTCCAATCCCCTACACCGCACGTCCCGACCCACCACAAATTCAAAAAAACAAAAGAAATAAAAATTGTTATCCCCATCATTTTTACATCTGATTCCCCAGCTAAAAAGTCTTTTGATATTAAACCAATTGTTTAGCATATGTTTTTAGTTTATAGTTAGTTAATTAGTACGCGTCTTCCACTAGTTATTACTCGTTTACATCGTTTACTTTCTTTTGTACATTAATTTATTGCTTAACATTTAAATTGCATTTCTCAAAAAATACAATAAAAATAAAAACGTTAACCTGTTGTTAAATTTTCGTTTCTTTTTCTTTGAATTGTATATTTCTTTGTTCTATTTCGCACTGCATGCACATTTCCCCTCTTTGCATTTTGGTTTGTCCTTCAGTGTCCTTAACTAATCCGAACCTATCATTATCTCTTGTTGCTCTACTCGAAATTTCACTAAAACTTCAAATTCATGCCGCTAACCTTCATAATAAATATAAATAAATTAAAAACGAATAGAGGCAACAGTTTGAGGCGTGTTAAGAACGGCAACAAGTGGCGCGCGCGGGAAATCTCGCTGGATCAGAAGCCATTGGCTAGCAGCAACAATGGAGGCAGCAACTCCAACTCCAATGTGGCCATCAATCGACTCTCGGCCAATTTGACGACGGCGGATGTGAGTCCTGCATTGATAGCCCAGGCCAACTGGACATTTGTGGAGCGTCTGTTGAAGGTGAGAAAACTGTGCTCTGTTTGCTGCTGTCATTGCTCAGGCAAGACACTATTATTTTTTTGTAAAATTCAAATGAAATAATTAATTTAACTTATTTATTATTTATTTATTTGAATTTTATTTAAACCAAGTTTGATTCTAAATTGTGACTGTTCAGACACTGTTGAGTTTACTCTTGTTTTGTTTAAATTAAGCATCCAATATAGTTTTTATTCGATTTCAATTGAGTTTATTTCTATTATAACTTTAATTATGTTGAGTTCTTATTTGTTTTGTTTAAATTAAGAATCCAAACTGTTTATTTTTTCGATTTCAAAATATTTAATTTACTTTTTTTGGTTTAAAAAAGTGTAATTCTAAATTGCGACTGTTCAGACACTGTTGATTTGTAGCTTGTTTTGTTTAAACTTAGAATACAATATAGTTTTTGTTAGATCTTAAATGAATTTGTTTATATGGCTATTCTAATAATTTTAAAAAATTGAAGTTCTAAATTGTGACTGTTAAGATTTTTTTTGTTTTGTTTAAATTAGGAATCCAAGCCAATTTTTATTTTCATTTCAAAATAATTTATTTCAAAAAAGTGTAAAACTGCTCAGACACTGTTGATTTGTACCTTGTTTTGTTTAAATTCAGCATCCAAACTGTTTTTGTTTTTTCGATTTCAAAATATTTTACTTATTTTACTATTTTTATTTATTTTAAAAAAAGTGTAATTCCAAATTGTGACTGCTCAGACAGTGTTGAGTTTTTGCTTGAGCAAGAACCCGAGTCAATTTAAATTTTTTAGGGTATAATTAAACTGTTGGCTGTTATTTCTTAATCTTAAAAAATCCCTTTTCACATTTTAAAATTCTGCCTTTTTTTAAAGGACATCAAATCGAAGACGAAGCGCATGCTGCTGGAGAAGATGGGCAACGAGGCGGTGGCTTTGGGCCTCAAGGGCGATGGTATTGAGGAGAACACATTGATAGCCAGCATGTGTGATCTGCTGGAGAAGATCTGGTCGCATGGTCTGCAAAATAAACAAGGCAAATCGGCGCTCTGGGCGCATCTGCAAGCCTACATAGAGTTGCAGGAGACACGTGGCTGCAACAACAGCAACGTGGAGCAGACGACGCCCGTGTCCAGCAGTCCCAGCAGCAACCGGATGAACATTGCCAGCGCCTCGCCAGCGTTGGCCTGGAATGCCATGCGCAAACGCATGGATTGTGAGTAGAATTTGGAGTGCAAATCAATTATTTAACTACCACAAGCTGTTCTCTTCCTATCTACAGATCTGTCCACATTCCAAACGGACTTTGAAAGTCCACCAAGTCCAAATCGCAGCCGATCGCGGGATCGCAACAAGTTTGTCGGGCTGGAGCAGCTTTGCCCGTTGCCCGAATCGCTGGAGTTTGATGTCAAGTGGGTTAAACAGAACTTGAAAGTTAACTTTATTTGAAGCCAATACCTTTGCTCACTTAGAAACGTGCTGGCCATGGCGGACATCAAGACCCACATTGGCTACACACGCGCCTGGGTGCGTCTGTCTCTGGAGAAGAAGCTGCTGTCGCGTCACTTTCGCACGCTGCTGTCCGACGAGAGTTTGTTGCGTTCCCTTTACAAGCGTTCCGCTTTTCTGCGCTGCGAGGAGGAGAAGGAGCAGTTCCTCTACCATCTGTTGACGCTGAACACCGTGGACTACTTCAGCTTCACCAACATTTATCCCACAACAAGTAGGGCTAACCCGATTCATGTCATTCCCGGTTTTACTGACGATCAATCAATTCACCCTTTAGAGCTGCCCTATCGCGTTGTCATCTTTCCCTCACGCAAACACGGATCCTATCACACCTCCAGCAATGTGTGGATCATGATCTCCGGCACCATGAACGAGACGCAGCGTGTGCCCGTGCCCAAAGGATCGCTCGAGTTCATCTTTCATGTAAGCCAGACATAACTTGTATAGCACTTTTATATTATTCTATTCTTATTTTAATGCGTTAAGTATAAAAATCTGGGTCTGCTGACAACGATGCGCATTGGACACGATAATTCGGGACAGAGCCACAAGTGGTTGGTGGAGCAGGTTGTGATGCGTAATGAGGTCACTGGACACACGTATAAGTAAGTTCTTTCCACTCGACAAGGGTTAATTCCAGGTCACAGCTCTACTTAATTATGTTAATAAACTGATGATTTAATCTTTTAGATTCCCCTGTGGCCGCTGGCTGGGCAAGGGCGTCGATGATGATTCAACCGAGCGTTTGCTGGTGGGACAACGTGTCTCCACGAGCGTCAAGAACGCCGAGCTGGTGCCCCCAACACGGACACCGCCGCGCACACGCAGTCCGAGCGTGCAGCGTCAGGAGTCGGTGGCGCCCTCGGAGATCCAGCATCAGCTGGGCAACTGTGTCAATGTGATTGTCAAGTGGCATTATAAACCAAGTCGGGATCGCGATGTGGGCACGCTAACGAATCTGCTGTGCGGTGACGACGGGCTGGTCAAATGCCTGGAGCAGGTCTTCCTCTGCGGCTTTCGCTCGTCGCGCTTCTTTGGACGCAATCTATACATCTGGGATTACTTTAGTAAGATTTGAATAGCGCAAGATATTCCTGGTCTTAAACTAATTGTATCTTATGATGTTGCAGCGAAAATCAAGGAGCTGTTCGAACAGAATCTGCAACAGGAGCTGGAGGACTCGGCCTCGAGCCTGGACTCCTCGTTCAGCAACGGCAGCTGCAACAGCTTGCAACGTCGCGAGATCGCCAGCATTTGGCGTCTGTATGTGCAGCTCATGGATGAGATTAACGGCACGGCCAGCACACTGGGCAAAGATGGCAAATTTCAGCTGTTAATCTGTCTCAGCTTGAGGTGATTGTCTATAATTTGTTTGTGATTTGTGTTGCTTTTTATTTATGATAATTGTGGCTTACAGGGAGCATCTGCTGACCCGGCTCATCAAACCGATGGCGCTGACAAAGGTCACGCAGGAGATGTACGAGGAGGAGAGCTTCCTGCGTCGTCGCAATCTCTTGACGTTTCTCATTCAGATTCTGGAACCGCTCGATGACTGTCACATCGTGCTGGAGAACTCGATAACCCAGGGCATACGCATTCCATCACAGTGCTGAGTTCTCGGATCTCTCTCTGTCTCTGTCCCACACTCACCCACAGACACTTGCAACCAGTGACCTAGAATACTCATACATATTGCCCTTAAGTACATTTTTTGGAAGAAGAAACCGCTAGGAATCTACGAATCTCGAATTGTCGTTGTTAGTTTATATGTAAAATCTAATCCTCTAATCCTTAAAGAAATCCAATCACTTGCCATCCACACGCTTGCCAAGTGTTCAAGTCAAACAAAAAAAAAGTGAAGCCAAAGTTGAACAAAAACAAAATTCTGTGCAATTAAGAATGTTTACTCTGATGAATTCGAAAATGTTGTTCAATATGAAATCTGCGTAGCTATTAGTTATTAAGATATTCCAAATATTCTATCTCGGTCAATTTTCCTAAGTTAGTGAATTGATTTCAACTGGTAGCTTTTCATTTAGTTAATGTACCAAAGAATCTTTGTTTTATCGAATATTGTCAATTTTATGATATTATTATCATTATTTTTATTATTATTGAAATTAAGTTAGAGATTAAGTGAATGGTGTTTATGTTAATATCAAGCTTTATTTTTTTATTATTTTATTTAGCCAAAAACAAAAAAGACAACATTTACCAAGTTATTGAATGTCAATAAAATATACACAAAAGACAGCAATGAATTTATTTATTTTTTTTTATCAAATTTAAATCTTTTATAAAAACGATAATTTAAGAAATGCAATTTGCGCCAAATTGTATCGATACTTCAGTGATTCATCAACGGTGTGGCAACGACAAACAACAGTAGCAGCCAGTGTTGGGTAAACACTTCTCATTTAGGTGAACAAGTTCACTTGTTCTTTTTTAAGGGTAGTCAACTCACTCAGTTACTCACTTGCTTTGTTGTTCAGTTGCTCACTTGCTCAGTTGCTCAGCTATTCAGTGCTCTTAGTCCCTCACCCAACTAATCTAAAATTTCATTCGTTACGTTTCAATTTAAATCTGATGGATACTCAGGTTGCTCTGTCATTTACAGATCAAAGCATATTTGAAATACTTGCATTTAGAAAAACACCTGCATGTAGCATTTAAAGAGCAATTTGAAAAAAGAACATGTTTACTTGTTCACTTCAGTGAGCAACTCTTTTTGGTTCACTCACTAATGAGCAATCCAACAGTGAGCGCGATTTTCACTCGTTTCGCAGCGACGAACAGACGCGGACGCATTTTAGTTAAAACCAATTGCTGCAATTATAGCAGCAAAAACAATATAACCGAGTAGAGCAGCGACGAACGCTAGCATACGCGACTCAGGCACAGTGCAAACAAAACCAATTTTAATTTTGTGGTGCGTCATTTCGTGTGAAAAATACAATTGTTAAACGGAGCCACGAGCACCCATCGATTTTTAGCCGAAAAATAAAAGTTAAAGCTAAACTTAAAGGAACAAGTTGAAAGTAAGTTGTCCTTTGGTAGATGGTGTATTAGTTGTTGCTGCGACTGGCTCAGACCAGAAATATATTCACAAAAAAATAGGTATTTACAAACGGCGCTGCCTCCGCTGCTGCTCCCTGTCATAATGTCTGGCACAGGCGATGACGTTGGCGCCCCGTTGTCCGATTGCCCGTGACGTGAGCAAAGTTCCCTCTCTCTCTCTCTCTCTCTCTCACTCTCTGTTTTCGCTCTCAGGCGGCGGCACACATTTGCGCAGCGTTTGATTAATTTGGATTTCGCTGTTGCTTTATGCGTCTCAAATGGGCAGATTTAGCTGCCAAGGCACTGATGTTTACATAATCCTGCCGCCTTGACCAGATATTAGATGCATATTCACACAACAGCTGCTATGCTATCGATTTGTTCTGTAGCCGGCGTGTTTCGATGCCAACCAACCCTGTTCACCTGCCCGCCCTTCCCCTTCCATTTTCACGTCCGCAGGCGGCCACGTCATTCATGTTAATCGTATGACTTTCATATGTTTGTTGTGGCTGCATTCTTGTGTTATGTACAGAAACTTGCAACATGCGATGTTGGCGCTTGTTCTAAACGCTCTCTCTCTCTCTCTCTCTCTATCGTTTTGCCCAATAATGTGGCTGCTCTGCCAGCGAACTTTGCGCTCTGATCGTACGATTTTAAAGTTGGCATTCATTATTGTTGGTTGGCTGGCATTGGGAAAAAAAGTATATACAAAAACACATTTAATAATAACCTAAGCAATGTGCATTACTCATGCGACGCTGACGTCGCTGCCGCTGTCGCTGCTTCTTTTACTGCTGTCAGCTGCGCTCCATGCTCCACTTTCCCAAGCGACTCACTCAAGCGTTTTTACCGTTGCCTAATTTCGACTCTGGTCTCAAACCTATGAATGTGCACTCTCAAAATATGGGCAGAGAGCTATTGTGAGAGAGCGTGTTTGTGTGGGAGAGTGGGAGAGAGAGCGAGTTTGATCGTGTCGTACGCATGTGAAGTCTACGCACAGTTAGTCAGCTGTTTTCTGTTACTCAATGAAACTTTTTATCGGCAGTCATGTGTGGGTGACTTTGTTTTTGTGTTTGCATGTGTGTGTATGTTTGTGTGTCTGTTTGATGCGTGGAGCATGCGAAATGAAATATGCTGCGAATTTGGAGCAATAAAATATAAAGATTAGTAGCTTATCTTTTTCGAGTTCCTAGCAGGTGTCTAAAAAACACATTAACTTAATCGATAGTTCCAATAACTGTTTATCTTACCATTTATGCAATAGGCACGTGAGTTGATTAAGTTACATTCGTTATTATTGTTTACAACTGTCACGTAATCTAACAGAGAAAAACAAACTGTGTACTAAAGCTAATTAACTTTGGTGTTTGTTGTTCAATATTTCAGTTTTTTGTGCGACGCACAATATTTTTATTTTGGGCAATTTGATGATGATAATAATGAGAGCAGCTGTGGGGTTATCAATGCATATTGTGGTGTACATACATACATACAGCTGCGGTCAAAAAAATAGTAGTGCCTGCAATGAACTTACAAAAGCTCAAAATTTAAAGACTTTTAATTTATCCAAATTTTTTATTTAATTTTTTTAAGATACGTTATTATATTGTAAATCCATCTGAGAAATCAAAGATAGTGAACAGTTATTATTTTTCGACTTAGGAATTTTTTTCTTGTAATAGTCTGAAAAATGGGCGGTCAAAATAATAGTAGTGAATGCATTAAAAGTGGAAAAAAAGGATATTAAGCAGGAAAGGCACTTGATTTGATATTTATAATTGTTATTTGATAATTTTCTATTAATTGTATAAAAAATATTTTGCTTAGAGTTGTTACAATGGGGCGTGGCAAGCATTGCACTCCAGAAAAGCGTGCTCCTATAAACAATTTATTTCAAAAAGGATAACGTTTAAGGAAGTGGAAAAATTTGATTAGATGATTGCCAACCATATTCAGAAACGCCATTAAGTAGTCGCCAAAATAGGATAAATGTGGAAGACCTCGATCCATGTCCAAAAGACAAGTGACAAAAGTAGTGAGGTTTTTAAAACGCGACCCTTTTGCTCCTGCAGCACTTAAAAAAAGGACTTTGGTATGGACCAAAGTGTGTAAAACATTCTTAGATGTTTGCGAAATAATAATCTGGCAGAAAGAAGCCCGTGAAAAATTCCGTTATTGAAAAAAATACCTGCCCAAAAGCGATTTCGATTTGCTAAGGATCATCTGAATTGACCCTAGAGAAATAAAGAAACCTCTAGTGGTCGGATGTGTCCAAAATTATTTTTATTACTGTTCGAGGATCTCGAAAACATGTAAGGTATCCGTTAGAGTCCGAATATCAGCCCAGATTCACCTGCAGGACCATCAAACATTGTGGTATGGGAATAATAACCTGGGCGCATTTTCACATTACTGGGTCCAACCCATATAATGGATCATAATCATAATGGAAAGGCACGAACAAGTGAAAATTCTGCAGGACACTATGCTACCGTATTTTTCAGATGATATGCCGATAATTTGGAGGTTCCAACTGGACATAGACCCAAAGCATATCAGCAAATCTTCGAAAGAATGGTTCGCATAGAAAAAAGTTAATGTAGTGGAGTGCTCACCACGGTCCCCCGATCTGAATCCCATTGAAAATTTGTGGTCAGATATGAAGAAGGATATTGCCAAGCATCATCCAACAAATAATATTCATCTTTGGAAGATCGCTGGGAGCGCCTGGAGCTCAATACAAACAGAACGATGTAAAAGCCATGATCCGTCGTTGTAAGGCGGTAATTCAAGATAAGCGCTTCACAACAAATTATTAAATTTGTTAATTATTAAGTGCATTTCACATATCTAACCTTTTAAATAAGAAAAAAGGGGTTTTGGATCGTTTTCATCATTAAAATATTTGAATAAGTTCATCACTACTATTATTTTGACCGCCCATTTTCCAGGCTATTGCAAGAAAAAAATTCCTTAGTCGAAAAATAATAACTTTTCACTATCTTTGATTTCTCAGATAGATTAACAATATATTAACGTATCTTAAAAAAATTATATAAAAAATTTGGATAAATGAAAAGTCATTAAATTTTAAGTTTTTGTAAATTCATTGCACGCACTACTATTTTTTTGACCGCAACTGTATATGCATAGTACATATTGTAGTATCACTCAGCTATATATAGAGCAGTAGCAACAGCTTATCAATGGGGAGAACAACACGCCTAACCCGTGTTAACGTGAATTTGACGTGGCAAACTGTACTTTGCCACAGCGGCGAATGACAGTCAAAAATGAAAAGTCAAAACTTAAAGAAAACGTAACGCCAACGTAAGAAAACAACATTAATTTCTGTTCAGCTTCGTCTTGGTCTTTTTTTGGCAGCGAAACGCGAGACTCGTACATTAACCCCGGTATCACGACTCGGCTTAGAAATGTGTCCGATGACTGTGATTGTGAACTTTGGTTTTTGCTGAATGGCTGAAACTTTGTACACTATGTGTACATATGTATGTGTAGTAGATCCGCTTTGCCTCTTATCACTGACAGTTTGAACTTATCGGCTGGCTCGTGCCTAAATCAATATATTCTCGCAAAGCCAAGTAATTATTTTTTATCTATTTAGTAATTTGGGAACTCAATTACAGGAAATATACTTCAAAAGATAAGGCAACACTGTTGCAGCAACAGGTAGCGAGTACACCAGTGTCTACCTATCTAATCATTTTGGGAGCCCGACATCTGTCAATTCTCAGATGCGCTTTCTTATTTAATTCACTCATGTCTATTCATTTCTCCTTTGTTTACGTTTTGACTCACAATCTGTGTGCAAACACTGGCAGAGTATGCGAGTATGTATGTGTGTGTGATCGTACCATTGCGCTGACGTTGAATTTGTTGTGACGTCACTTTGCTGCCGTCGCGTCGCTTTGCTTGAAAGCAAAATAAAAAAAAGTTTCCCGCAGATTTTGCAAACGCGGCAAATTTTTTCTCCCTGGCAACTTGATTAACATACTTTTTTTGCTTTTGGCTCAATTTCACAATTTCTTCTATGGCAGACGCAAAAATAACGATTACATCAGTGCTATAAAATCCAGTTCTGTGTAAAAATCAACTTGAACTTGAACGTGAGAATTTGCAAGCCTCAATCCGGTTTCCATATGTTAGATGAGTCAGCTGAAAGCATCAGAGCATTACTGGAGCAGGCGGTTAATGTCACCAGCGGAAACAGCCTTGGGCTGAGCACCCGCAACAAATAATTATTAGTCTCTGGGCTGGTTTTTTTGTATTCTTATCACTGTCGTGATAAAAATCGCCTACGCTCTGCTCACATAGAACAAACAAACAAAAAATACTTTTGACGTAACAGCGCAACTCAATGCCAAACGACGTTCTACATAAATATTTTATGAGCAACTACAAAAGAACTTGCTATTTTAAAGATTTCCTATGAAAAACACGCATTCAACAGCTGATTGCTCTCTGAGAGCGAGCAAGAGACAGAGAGAGAGAGAGAGTATAGATTTGCTCATGCTCTTTAATTTGCTTGTTCACGTGCGTTCTCTAATTGCTCCACACATTTACATAGATATGCTTATGAGTGTGACGAGGTAAATGGTATTTAAATACTTTTAATCGTCATCGATAACACTTTATCAGTGTTTACTCAAGTGTGTTGCTCATTTTACTTTCTACAAATGCACTTGTCAACAGATCTTGCTCTCTCTCTCTCAGTCTGTTACTCCCGCTCACTTGGCAGTTGAGAGAGCGCAGGTATTTTTTGATTCTTTCATTCTTTGCTTTGAATTGAGTACGTGCCAAAATGTATTTGTTGTTTTTTTACTATTGTGATTTATCTGTTGCAGTTTTGTAAAGAATTTTTCGTATCGAAGCGCGTGGCAAATCGCGACGAATGGCAATTAAAGCAAATTGCTTTGTCCATGGCATCCGGCAGCGAATCAATTGAAATGTCACGTGTCCCAGCAGACCAAACGAAGAAGAAGCAATTACTCAAACTACCTACATATGTACTTATTTTTACATGTGTTTTGTTTGCTTTTAATTGCAGTTTGCCAAACCGAATACGATCAACTGTAGCAACACAGTGTTGGCTAGTTGCATTCGAGTTCACACAGTGCTACGGAGACGAGAATCAGGAAAACTGCCGCGTCCGTTGAACAAGAAAGATCCGCTGCGATGGCAACTTCATCGGTAATCGCCAACAACACCAACAACACAATTAACGCGGGCTCCGCTGCCGCTGCGACAGCCGTTGCTGCAGCAACTGCTGCGACTGCTGCTGCCGCCGCCGTTGTGGTCACATCCACGCTGAGCACACGGAAACGCACCTACGAGACGGCGATTGCCATGCCCGCCATGGAGGCAGAAAGCCAGACGACACCAAAACCATCATCAACAACAACAACGACGACGACGATGACGACGACGTCAACACGCTCCCCAACAACAGCCAAAGCATCGAAGGCGGCGAGCAGTGCGGAACCAAAGATGGACACCTTGGACTCGGTGGTTGTGGACATTGCCGAGTCACCAACTGAGGCAGCAGCCACATTGCGCGACTGCACGCGCACAATCTCACAGAGCGACGCCGACGATGGCGACCACCATGATGACCTGCTCTCACCCCCCGATGACCTTCCTCTCGCCACCGCAACCGCCACCTCCTCGGCAACCGTCATGCATCTCAAACCATATGATTTTCTGCCACCGCGTTCCCAAACGCCCGCTGACCTGGCGATGTTATCCAAGCGCCAATCGCACATCAGCAGCGGATTCGCCGATTTGGCGGTAAGTCCAAAATCCCAAAATGTCTTTGGCAAGGTCATAGGAAATTGCATCATCAATGCGACAAGACAGTGCAAAGAAGGGGAGGGGCAGCGAAGTGTATTTAATTTGTTCTGGAATACATTGCATGTATTTTCGGAGCAACTGCGTTGTTGCAATTCAAATTGGGTTCAGTTCAGTTAATGACATCAGCCGATGGTGCGAAATGTAAAGCAATTGGCACAAGCAGATATTCCAACTATGATATAACTATAAATTCGTCTATATTTTCTTGTATTTATTCAAAACATTTTGGGGGAAACTATTTCAAAACTTGAAATGCTGTTTATTTTAGGTATCATATATATAATAGATGATTTTCTTTAATATTTCGGATATAGAAATAGTTTGCATATGCACAAATTGAAATTAATTAATGTCGCTTCTTTGATTACTCCTTGTCCCAACTGACTGAAAATCAACAGGGAGCACGAATGGTAAGAGCTAGCAGACTGAAAGATTACCTAATTATTTAACATTTCTCATTTAATCTGATATTATTTTGACCAAACAAATTTTAACTTGTTACCCTATTATTATAAATACAAGTCTCTTTTATTTGTATAGACGATTTGCAAGCCCGCGCCTTTTTCCTGCGATGAGGAGGCAATTAAGGAGCGCGAACGTTGCGACTACACAAACCGGATTACCTATCAGATGGCCCGTTCCGGCCAGACGAATCGCCGCGTGCGCGTCTACGCGGATGGCATCTACGATCTGTTCCATCAGGGCCACGCCAGGCAACTGATGCAGGCCAAGAACATATTTCCCAACGTCTACCTCATTGTGGGCGTGTGCAACGACGAGCTCACGCATCGCATGAAGGGACGCACCGTCATGAACGGATTCGAGCGCTACGAAGGTGTTCGCCATTGTCGCTACGTAGACGAGGTAAGAATGAATCTGTTTCTTGGAATGATCATCTATCTTAAGTTTAATTTCTCTTTGTAGATTGTCCAGAATGCCCCTTGGACGCTATCGGATGAGTTCATAGCGGAAAACAAAATAGATTTTGTGGCGCACGATGACATTCCCTATGTTCACGATGGTCTCGACGATATCTACGGCCCCTTAAAGGCACGTGGCATGTTTGTGGCCACCGAGCGCACTGAGGGCGTGTCCACCTCGGACATTGTGGCCCGCATTGTCAAGGATTACGATCTGTATGTGCGTCGCAATCTCGCGCGAGGATACTCCGCCAAGGACTTGAACGTATCTTTCCTATCCGAGAAGAAGTTCCGTCTGCAGAACAAAATGGACGAACTGAAGTCGCGTGGCAAGCGGGAGTTGACCAAAGTCAAGGGCGACATTATTACCAAGTGGGAGGAGAAGTCCCGTGAATTCATTGACACATTTCTGCTGCTCTTCGGACGCGAGCGTCTCAATCATTTTTGGAACGAGTCCAAGGGCAAGTTGATCCAGGCGCTGAGTCCACCTGGCAGCCCGTCGGGCTCGATCAATGGCGATGACCTGGACGGCGATGTCAATGATTCCTCGGATGAGTATCTGGAGTTGCCCACGGATTTCAGCGGTGGCAGCAGCAGCTCCTTGAATGGCAAAAAGAAACGATTGTCGCTGGCCCGACGCACTTATCTAGAACATTCGGCGACGGGATTCTTACCAAACGACGATGACGATGATGATGTTGATAGTGGTGATGATGATGTTGCCTTCACTGCGAAGTAATTGAAGCAATTCAAAGAGAAACACCTTTTAGATTTAGATGTTAAGCTACCTTTCACTTTTTCTCTCTCTGTCTGTCTTTAAGCTATTGTATATTTATTAAATTGTTGTTTGGTGCAAGAAACAAATTGCGGAACGCACGGGATCCGTGTGACCCGAACACATGCAATAATCTACAGCTGTAGCTCTAATCGGTAATTGTAATCTGTTAGGTTTAGTTTCACTTGCACTCCCTCCGTGTCCACGCCCGCCTCCAGCCCCGCCCCGCCCCGCCCCCTGTCTAAGAGTCGAGAGTAGCAAATTTTATAGACAAATGGAGCTGCAAATCATTCGCATTAAGAAAACCAACGCAGAAGACTCATTTTTTGTATTAAGCCTTAAAGATTTGTGCGTGAACGAAAAGGAGTAAAAAATATAGATATATTTATATTAACTTATTTCGCGTAACACCTTTAACTATAAGTTAACACAACACCAACATAATAAATACATTAAATATAAATAAATTGAAATACATAGATACAAAGAATACACACATTCGTAAAAAATAAAAATAAATCAATGGAAAAGAAAACGAAAAATAAACAGTTGCAAAATGCTTTGTTGAATATTTTTTGAAAAATAAATTTGAAAGCAAAAATTATTATTGTGGATTTAATGTATATATATTTGGAGGGAAATCAGTTTGTAATTAATTATTCTGAATTGATTCTATGTATCTTCGGAGTAACTGAGTATCTTCCAAGTTATTTTCTTTTTATGGAATCAATGTGAAAATTTAGACACGAGTTGTATCAATCAGATGAAATCATTTCTGGAGCGACTGAAATCGAGTAATTAAAGTCACTAAGTAAATGGATGATAAATAACTATTTGTAACCTCGTATTATTTTATTAATTATTATGAGTATATTTCAATCATTGTGATTATCATTAAATCTTCACATTTTTATAAAAACTATTTTTTGATTATGATTATTGTAATTTAAATTCTTCAATTTTTAAAATTATTATATGATTTTCATATTTAAAATATATTAGAAATCAGGGTATCAAACCGAAAATTTCAAACTAATATCGGTATCAGCTTTGGTTACGGTTAAGTTAGAATTTTGGCTTTCGGTTTCGCAAAATCTTGGGATATCGGTTTCGTAACGGTTATCGGTTTTTCGTTTGTTTCAGTTTCAAAATGCCGCAATATTGGTGAAAAAAATTGATTTTGTAATTTTTACAGGAACATTTATTTATATTTTAACCAAAAATTCTTTGATTTTAAAGAAAATTTTTTTATCCAATAAGATTTTTATTCAAAATAATAAAAAAAAAATCCATAATTAGCTTAAATCACGACGAACCGATACTAACCGTTATGCATGAATCGGTAACTAAACGGCTATTTCGGTTTAAATAATTTCGAATTATATCTAAAAAAATGTTGTTTGGTTTCAGTTTCGGTTACCAATTTCAATCGGTTAACACCAGCTAACGGTTATGGTTTTCATTCCTTGTAGAAAAAACAATTAATTAAAAAAGCATGTTTTTAAAATTAAGCTACAATCTTAAGATCAAAACGTAATTAATAAAAATATAAAAATGACTATTTAAATGCAGATTACACAAATATCATTGACAGAACAAATTTAAAATTGCCCCATTAATTTGTAATACCTGTTATTATTTTTTTAGTAATAAATATATATAAACAGTTGCTCGAGGTGTTGGGCATTTGAGCGTTAAATGATTTCAATCTGTACATATACAAAAAGTATATACATATACTTTTTTGTTAATTATATATATTTTAATGTCACATGTCTGGCGCATTAAGATTTATGGATTTCAACATTCCACAAAAATGTGCTGTTTAAAATTAGCTATTAAATTTTAATTTATTTTGTGCATTTTGTGACAAGTTTATTATTTTAGTTACATATTGCTGTTGACTTCTACTAGGGTATTTGCTAGTCGTTGCAGTTACATGAAATTGCTTTGTTTTATTTGTTAATTTTGGGAAAATATAAAAAATATTTGGCAATCTATTTGTATTGCTGCTTTGATTGTGACTTTAATTGGCCGCAGTTCCCTTCCTCTCAGTTCGACATTAACTGGCCGAGTGCGGTTCACAGATTGTTGTACCCGTTCCTTGTTCATTGCAAGGGTATATTGTATTCGTTGCCACATATGTAGCGGTTACTAGAGGGCGTGGCAGAACCCATTAAGTTTAGATTTGGTAAGTGAAGAAATTATGTAAATATTATTTGTTGATTTTAATCATAAAAATCCAATTTGAAACAAAAGTTGTGAAATATTAACACAATTTTATTTTGAATACTTGTTTTTTTCTTCCAAAAATTAAAAATCCTTTTTATTTTCAATTTGTGTTCTTAAAATGAATATTTAAATTATCATATTCTATTTTTAGTGCTATAATGTAAAAAACAGGGATTAAAACCGAAACGTATATCGGTTTCAGTTACGGTTTCGGTTATGTTCGCATTTAGGTTTTTGATTATCGGCTACGCAAAATCTTTGAATAAAGGTTTCGTAACGGTGAACCGGTTTCTGTATGTTTCGGTTTTGAAATACCGGTATGGTTTCGGTTCACAAAAAAAAATTTCCTTAAATAAATATAACTATATTTATAATATACGTAATAATAATTAAATAGACAAAAATAGGAAAGAAAATCAAAAATAAAATATAAAACTAATAACAAAATATCAGAGATCGTAAACAAGACTTATGAGTCGGAAAAAATCGAAACAGTTCAAAATTTTTCGTTAAAAATTATTTTTAGCTTGTTTTTTTAACTTTTATAATAAAAATTAAAAATAAATTATGCTTTTAAAAATGTATTTAAAAGTTACACCATAGCTCTTATTTGAAATTTTTAAATAACAATCAGAAATACAACTTTTTTCAATTTTTTTAATACATACATATATTATTTATTAAAAACCGAAACTAACCCTTATAAATGAAACGGTTACTAAACGGTTATTTCGGTTTACAGAGTTTTGGTTTTAAGGTTTCTGTCGGATTCAGCAGCAGCCTAATCCGTTTCTATCGATATAACTATCGGGACAGTATGAACTAGATGAGCAGGCTTGTCGTGTACTGGTTCCAGTTGCATTGCATTGCATACACATACGCATACATATACACTAGCATTTTTTCCCGCGTTTTGCATTGTACATATCTTCTCGTTGTTGATCTGGCGAAGCTAATTGTAAAAGGCCACAGCCGCATATTATTAACCAAATCTTGCCAAAATAAAAACGTTGTTGTCGAAACCCAAGTTGTACTGATTCTTGGTAAATAGTATCCGCGTACAATTGTCAAAAAACATTGGCAATTCAACATTTGGAGGCCCCGGCGAGATTGGCTAAATAATTGTGCTAATTCAATTGTGCAGTGAAGTTCGGTGTTCGCTGAAAACAAAATCATACATACATAAGTGCGTGTGTGTGTTGCAAAGCAACAGTTTCATATTGTCATACTTTGTGTCTTATTGGGAAAGGCACCGCAAGTAGACTCTCGCTCGTTGTTGTTGTTGCCATTCTCAGCCTTCTTATATACATACGCTTGTACATAAGTGGCTGTGCGGTTACTGACTTTTGTTGTTGCTTGCATTTCTTTCGCCGTTGCATTGTTGCCAAGCGCCATCATGGCAAACAAAGACGCTGATGATGCGCGAATTGCAGACAGGGTGACCTTTTTCAAACGCAAAGTGTCTGCATTGTTTGAGCGCGCTAAAAATCTCGAAAGTGATTTATCAACAAACAAGCTTAATGATCTAGACCCTGTCGAGCTAGAAGTGCATTTATTACGTATTGAGCAAACTAAATCTACCTTTAACGGCGCGCATAATTCGTTAGAAGAACTCGACTTCGACGAAATTGGCAGCAAGGTGCGCGATGACTTTGACGATTTAATGGCTAAGCTCGAGGCTCGTGTGCGCGTAATTATTCAAAAACATCAGTCAAATGCCCCGCCACATTCGACATTTGGGCGCTATGATGACACTCTTAATCAAACCGTGATAGTGGCTAATAGATCGCGTTTGCCCGAGCTCAAGCTGCCTACATTCTCCGATGGCTATACGGAATATGCCAATTTCTACGCAATGTTTGAGTCTGTCGTCGACAAGGATCCCGACTTGACCAACATTGAGAAGCTGCAGCATCTTCGCTCATGTCTGTCTGGCCCTGCGTTGGATGCGGTTAGATCGTTAGATTTTATCGGTGCCAATTATCGTGTGGCTCTCGATATTCTTAATAAACGCTTTAGTAACAAACGTATTGTTTTCCAGGCACACATAAAGGAGATTCTTGGGCTCAAGAGGGTAGACAACGAGTCTGCGGCACAACTTCGGCAATTCTCTGACAAGGTCAACTCGCATATGCGTGCGTTAAAGACATTGGGCAATTCGGAGCAGATTTCAGGATGTTTTATTGTGCAAACACTCCTTCAGAAATTGGACGTGAAAACCCAAAAGAAGTGGGATGACGCTTGCTCCTCGGACAAGGTGCCGACAGCTGATGAGTTCTTTGAGTTTTTGGAAAGACGATGCCAGAAGCTGGACAGCGTACAATATTCGACGTCAGCAAATTCTCATATGGGCAAATCTAACCAAAATGCTAACCCAAGAAAGGCGTTTGTGGCCGAGACTAGCCAAGGTGGATGTGGCTTCTGTGATGAACGCGGCCACGGAATCTATTCATGCAGTAGATTTGCAAATTTGTCTCCATCTCTGCGCCATAAGGAGGTAAAAAAACTGGCTCTATGTTTCAACTGTCTAAAGAAAGGGCATCAAACTCGTTCATGTAGCAGCAGTCATTGTCGCACCTGTGGAGGAAAGCACCACAGCCTGCTGCATTTTGCTACCTCTTCTGATTCTCAGGCATTAGGACCAGCAAACACATCGTCTGCCGCCAGTATGCCCTCGTCGACTACAGCTCACTCTGCTACCTCTCTTGCTGCCCAAGGTCTTCAGTCTGGTGTCGTGCTTTTGGCCACCGCAGTGGTCATGGTGAGAAATAGCGCTGGCTCTTTGGTTCCGTGCAGAGCGTTACTGGACTCTGGTTCTCAGCTGCACATGGTAACTTCTCGTTTCGCACAGAGGCTGCATTTAAAGAAAACCAGATCTTCGGCCGTCGTCACGGGTCTCGGAGACACGAACGTTTCCACTGACGGATCAGCTGTAAAAATTCATATGAAGTCGTCAACGTCAGAGTATTCAGCCACATTTGACGCCCTTGTGGCCCCAACTATCACCGACAGTCAGCCTAGCTTTGCAATCGACACGTCGGATTGGAAGATTCCCTCCAACATTACACTGGCTGATCCAGCGTTCAACAAGCCACAGCGAGTGGATCTTCTAATTGGAGCGAGCCTTTTCTATGAGCTGCTATCTGTTGGGCAAATCATGCTGTTGCCAGGATTGCCGCTGCTTCAAAAGACGCGCCTTGGCTGGGTCGTGACTGGTGGCTTTGAGAAGCATCGTAGCACTTCGTTGTTGTCTACTGGCAGCGCTCTTATCAGCGAGGCTGCTCAGCTGGACTTCAGGTTGGATGACTTGGTTCGACGTTTTTGGGAAATTGAGAGTTTGGAAGAGCCCATGGTAAAGGCCAGCAAGGAAGAATTGGAATGCGAGCAGCACTTTGTAAAAAACTTTTCTCGTTTGCCGTCTGGCGAATATATGGTTCGGTTGCCTTTGAAGCACAGTGCAGAGCTTCTAGGCGACTCCTATGACCAGGCATATCGTCGTTTCCTCAGCATTGAACGTAAATTGGGCCGTCATGCGCATCTAAAGGAGCAGTATTCAGCTTTCATCAAAGAGTTTCTGGATCTGAACCACATGTCGCAAGTTGCTCCTGAGTCCATAGATTGCTGCAAGTATTTTCTTCCTCACCATTGCGTCTTGAAGGAGGACAGCACCACAACAAAGTTGCGTGTGGTGTTTGATGGCTCTGCGTCGACCGATTCAGGATACTCTCTTAACGACGTGTTGATGGCCGGCCCAATCATACAGCCAAAGCTGCTTCATATTTTGGTTCGCTTTCGCACATATCCTGTAGCGCTAACAGCTGACATTTGTAAGATGTACCGCTGTGTTCGAGTTGCCATGCCTGATAGCTTTTATCAATGCATCCTGTGGAGAGATTCGCCTGAGGAGGGCATAAAGGTATTCAAATTGGATACGGTGACATATGGAACCAAATCTGCATCATTTCAATCAGTACGCGCAATGCACCAGTTGGCCATTGATGAGCGTGATGCTTATCCAGTTGGTTCAAAGGCCCTACAACAGGAGTTCTACGTTGACGATTTTATCTCCGGAGCGAACTCAGTGGCAGAAGCCAGGCAAAAGATGGATCAGACGTGCGCTATATTGGCCCGTGGCCAGTTCAAGCTTCGCAAATGGTGTTCGAGTCACGAGAAGGTCCTTGATGGAGTAGCTGCTGAAAACAGAGAACAGTTTTTGAAGTTCGATGATGGAAGCGATGTCACCAAAGCCCTTGGCCTTGTATGGGACCCAGCAGTTGATACGCTTTTATTTTCTTTTTCTGCATTAGACTCTAGAGTGAAGCCGTCGAGACGCTCAGTTCTGTCTATTGTTGCCCGATTTTATGACCCGCTTGGATTATTAGGCCCAGTCATAACTAAAGCAAAGATTTTTCTTCAGCAGCTCTGCAAGGATCAACTGACTTGGGATGAAAGTTTGCCTCTAGCACGTGACACGGCATGGAAGGAGTTATGCAGTAGTTTCCAGAGCATTCCACACGTCTCGTTTCCCAGAGTAGTGCTCATCGCAGATGCTGAGGTGGAGATTCATGGATTTTGCGATGCCAGTTTGGAGGCTTATGGAGCTTGCGTCTACGTGGTCACCAGAGGTCAGACTGTCACAAGTAGACTCCTGTGCTCCAAGTCGCGAGTTGCGCCTTTGAAGACGTTGTCCGTTCCGAAGTTGGAACTTTGTGGAGCGAAGCTATTGGCAAGCCTGATGTATGAGATCAAGCGTACCGGAATCTTCTGCAGCCAGTTTTATTGCTGGTGCGATTCGTCAGTGGTTCTATCCTGGATTCGAGATGAGCCCTTCAAATTTAATGTTTTCGTTGCGAACAGAGTGTCTGCAATACAGGAGTTGACCCTCGGCATGCAATGGCATCATGTCCCAACCGATAGGAATCCAGCTGACATCCTCTCTAGGGGCGCATTTCCAGAAGTGTTGGCACAATCCGATCTCTGGTTCCATGGCCCGCCATATCTTGTGGATGATCGTCCAAGCTGGCCTGCGCCCTGCATTCCCGAAAAGCCTACAATTGAATTGAGGAAGAGCGCACTCATCGTGACATCTCCACATGCAGACCTCACTCTTGGATGTAAGCACACAAATTCATTTGGATCCATGCAGCGCACATTTGGCTATGTCTACAAATTCATCAAGCGAATAAGGAATCCTGTATTAACTGTCTTGGATATTCATCATGGCACTCGCATTCTTCTGCGTCTTGTGCAAATGACGAACCTTTGGGACGACATGAAAGAGATCCGGTCTCACGGGAATGTGAGAAAGTCAAGCTCCATCGCTGCTTTGGCTCCCTTTTTGGATGAGTGTGGACTGCTTCGTGTTGGTGGACGGCTTTGCAATTCGTCTTTGGATTATGATGGCCAGCATCCCATTATTCTGCCTCAGCGTCATGCAATCACGCAAGCGCTCATCGTACAGTGTCATCAAAGGAATCTTCACACCGGACCCCGTGCACTTCTGGCCAAGATTCGACTTCAGTATTGGCCAATTGGCGGATTAAGAACGGTGACCAAGGCTATAAGAGGATGTGTGACGTGTTTCCGAGCGAGGCCAAGCTTTGTGGAACCAATGATGGCAAGTCTTCCAAAAGAGCGTCTGGAAGCGGTTCGAGCGTTTACGGTCACTGGAGTCGACTATTGTGGGCCATTTTTCTATAAGTCGGAGGTTCGAACGCGAGCGCCCCTGAAATGCTATGTCAGCGTATTTATCTGCTTCACAAGCAAGGCAGTGCACCTGGAGCTGGTTAAGGATCTATCGACGGCGGCGTTTCTGAGCGCGTTAAAACGTTTCATTGCTACTCGCGGGAAGCCAAGTCAGATGTGGTCCGACAATGCAACGAATTTTGTTGGGGCCAAGAACGAGTTGCTGGAGCTTAAAACGTTGATGCTAAGCGACTCCCACCTGAAAGCTGTGCAGCAGTTTTGCCTCGCCGATGACATCGATTGGAAGTTCATTCCTCCTCGCTCTCCGCACTTTGGTGGATTATGGGAGGCGGCTGTGAAGTTGGCCAAGCACCATTTTTATCGCTCTGTTTGCCGCTCGGTGTTGCACTTTGATGAACTGCGCACCCTCGTCTGCCAAATCTGTGCAGTTGTTAATTCTCGCCCATTACTTGCACTTTCAGAGAACCCAGCAGATCTAGATGTCCTGACTCCTGCGCATTTGCTGTTCGGTGGTCCCCCAAGTTGTATCATCGAGCCTGATCTGACCAAGCTGAACTACAACCGACTAGATGGATGGCAGCGTGTGTCGCAGTTGCAACAGGTGTTCTGGGCACGGTGGCGTGAAGAATACTTGACTCTTCTGCAGCAGCGAACTAAGTGGCGCTCTCCAACGCAATCGTTGTGCGTTAATGACATGGTACTCGTGAAGGACGAACACCTGCCACCCATGCGCTGGCCGCTTGGCAGGGTATTGCATCTGGTCCCTGGCAAGGATGGAGTCGCCCGTGTAGCTGATCTGAATACAGCATCTGGTGTCATCAGAAGAGCAGTGAACAAGCTGTGCTTGTTGCCTCTAAAGGACTCTGTTGAAAGACAGGCTTCCAACGGGGGGAGTATGTCGGATTCAGCAGCAGCCTAATCCGTTTCTATCGATATAACTATCGGGACAGTATGAACTAGATGAGCAGGCTTGTCGTGTACTGGTTCCAGTTGCATTGCATTGCATACACATACGCATACATATACACTAGCATTTTTTCCCGCGTTTTGCATTGTACATATCTTCTCGTTGTTGATCTGGCGAAGCTAATTGTAAAAGGCCACAGCCGCATATTATTAACCAAATCTTGCCAAAATAAAAACGTTGTTGTCGAAACCCAAGTTGTACTGATTCTTGGTAAATAGTATCCGCGTACAATTGTCAAAAAACATTGGCAATTCAACAGTTTCGGTCAAATGAAAATATTTTTTTTTGGTTACGGTTTCAGTTACGGTTTTCAATTTCAATCGGTTTTTACCGGTTAAAGGTTACGGTTTCGGTTAGGGTTTTAATCCCTGGTAAAAAATGATCTAAAATCAAGATTTTGGTCTCAGAACTAAAAACTTTGGTCTAAAAAATGCGTCAAGAACATGAACATCTTGAAGTAAGAAAACATATCTTGATTCTTAGAACATTTCAATTAAGACCAAGTTCTTATTTTAAAGATCATAAATTATTATATTTTCAAGACCACAAAATCTTAGTACAGTCGAACTTCCCTAACTCGAACTTCCCTAGCTCGAATTTTCTCTAACTCGAACAAAATCGAGTGGCAATAGCGACCAAATTTCATACAATTCTGCTTCCCTAACTCGAGTAACTGTATAAGAATAAAACTAACTATTTTTTTAAGATTATATGTTCTTATTTATAGACCAAAAAGTTTTGAATGCTCAAGATAAAAAATCTCAAATACAGATTAAGCTTCTTCACATTTTAAAAAGAATGAAGTAAGTTTTAGGTAACTTGAGGTCTAGTAATGTCGATATGACACTAAACAACAAACAAAAACACACGAAACTCTTGCAATGCGCAAGGAGCATGGCTCGGTATACAGCTGTTTCAAGAGATGAGAATCTCTATAATCAGTACCGTTGTGCTGACTTGACCAGCGATCCAAGTCTAATGTCATCTTTGAGACGCCAGAACCAGTTGCGAATTCTAAGTCCCAAAAAAAGTTTTATTTTTAAGAGAAAAAAAATCTAAGATCTAAGATTTTTATTCTTATATTAATTAGGAACTTAAGGTTTTTTAGAATAATATTCTTAGTTTTAGTAATTTGGCCCAAAATGGTCTTATATTAAGAAAAAAATATTTAAACTTGAGAATTTTATTCTTACATTAAGAACTTATGATTTTTACAATTTATTTTCTTAGTTTTAGTAATTTGGTCTTAAAATATTCTTATTTCAAGAACAAAATATTTAAGATTAATGTTCTTTATTTTAGAAAGTGGTCTTTGTTTCTACGATTTGTTGTTAAAATTGAATCAGTATATTCTCAGTTGTTCATTTGTTTTTTATCTTTTCAGTTTAAAATTTAAATATAATTCATATTAATTTAATAGCGTATTATGTTACTTAATATTCTTTTAATAAAAGTAAATTTTAAAGTAAATAAAAAAAATACAAAATAATAAATAAGAAATTATTTTCATTTTTACACAGTATTTTGTATTTTTTAGTTTAAATAATCTAATTTCGAAAATATTGTAACTTAGTTCTTAAATTAAAAATTAAATAATATTTTATTCGAAGTCCGAAAAAGTTAGTGGTTTTAATTTTTCCCAGAATTTTAAAATAAATTAAATTTTTAAATTCAAAAAATTTGAACATTTTTGAACTTAGCTCTTAAATTAAATATTATTCAATATTTTATTCGAAGTAATTTTAATGGAATATTGGGTATCTCGGAGTTGGGCTATAGGATTCTAACTTCTTCAGTTTATATGGCATATCGGATGATATCGCCTCGTGCCAAGTCGTGCGACTATTTCTTCCTATTTATATACACACGAATGTATATTATAATCTTGCTCAATTGAAATTTGTGGCAATTGAAATTTGTTGTTGCCGGAGGAAGGGGAAGAGGAAGAGGCGTCTGGTCTCAGCCGAGCTTTATTGTTGTCAATTGACAATTGTATTGATTTGCAGGCAGTTGCCGCCAATTAATTGAAAGATGACTGCGCAATTGAATCGGAGATCGGATCCAATCCTCGACAGAAATGCCCGTAGTTCTCAGCCAGCCGAGCACTTGGTGTCAAACTGTCGGCAGTTTTATGTCAGTAGCTCAGTTAAACAGTTGATAGCAATTCAAGCAGATAAAAGCAGACAGAATCCAACTGTGATAGAACTAGAAAAAAATAAATATACTTACATATATATTTGCTAGAAATTTTTATTTAAAATGTCGGAACAGGACGAATCCCCGCCGACTTCACAAATGTTTGAATACAAAATGTTGCCGCTGCACATGGATTTTAAGGAATTTGTAAGCAAATAACAAAATTAAACATATGTAATTATTAAACTCTTTGACCCAATTGACTTATTGACCGACAGACCAAACGTTAAGAGCCAGAAGGCTTTAACTTTCACATTACTTGACTGAGACAATTTCATGACGAGCAGTTGGTTATACATACGTATATTAAATAAAAATTATTAATTATATATATTACTACATTTACCTTTATTATTTTTTAGAAAATTTGCAAGC